>BQNB010005779.1:0-100524 GCA_026074375.1 Tanacetum coccineum | reverse complement strand
ACATTTTCCTGGATAATTTCTTCCAAAGGATTCAGGGTTGACACAATTTCACGAGGGAGAATTTGATAATCTTGAACATCAATTTTTTGCCTATGACGGGTGCGAGTGACTTGACCTTCTCGATCATATCGAATATACGAAATGATATCATCAAAAGAAGGAGGGTTGGTTTGGTATGGACAATCCCTAGGAACACCATATGCCAACTCGTCAAGTGACCACTTATCGGTAAAGACACAAGCACCCTCACAAGGTATGTCAAGAATTTGAGCAAATTCTTCAAGAGTATAAGAAAAGAATTGATTTTGAATCACAAATTCGAATAACATTTGACATTCGTCGGAATAGTTTATTTGATATTAACTGTAAACAGATTTAGTAACGAGAGATCCATTATAAGCTAAACAATATTGATCTAATTGGTCTATTAATTGCAACATATTTGTTGCTAGGTTTTTTGTTGTCATTTTTGTTTCTTTTGTGTTTTAAAACTTTTGGGTGTTTAAGTGTTTTCATATATATGAAAATGTAGGTCAAATTATAATTATAAAGTGTTTAATATAATAGTTCTTCATATTCTACAAAAATTAATATATAAATTTGTGGTTTTTTAACTCGTGGTTCAGAAAAAGTAAGATCGGATCGAACGAGATTTTAAAATCTCATGGTCAAGATTGCGATATTATTAAAATCATATCTCGCAAAAATCTTGCGTAAGAATATGATATGTTTTTATTTTGTAATATCATAAAATCGTAAATTTCTAAGATTATGATCGAGATCTTAACGACCATTACTTCAAACTACTTTTGTTTTACGGCTTTATTTTGAGGTAAAAACTGTTTTTTCATAAATTGGTAGTTTTTTTATCAATGTAGCCAATATTAATATATAAACCTTTAAAATTCTTCAGTATTTTTTACTTTTACCAACTTCTTTTACCTATCAATCTCACTAACTTTATTTTTTTGGAATGTGCACATAAGATAGAAGTCATAGTGCAAGTCTTGGGTTTTTTTTCCTTTTGGTTGTTTGAAAAGGTCATACAAATTAGTTAGTTAGTATTATCATTTTAGTTAGTCATGGATATTGATGAATTCCATTTCAAAAAAATCCCACTATACCAAATTATCCGACCGGCATTTGGTCTGATTCAAAACCTAGCAGAGCAACGGGTACTTGGTTACAATGGTAAATCTTTCGATTCAAGTGTGGTGACATGAACCGTGATCGACTTGATGTTGGAGTGCGGTGATGTGCATACGAGAGATGATGAAGTTGTTTACGCCGTTTTTGTCAAGTTTAAATGGCGGGTACAAAACAAAAACAAATAACGATACACTAATATAGTTACAAGCTTGTAACACTAATATTGTTACAAGCTCGATTGTCTTCCTACTAGATTTAATATCGCCCGTAGAGATATGGATATTGAATCTATTTTATGTCCTATATGTGGTAATGCGGTGGAGTCGTCTAGGCATCTTTTCTTTACATGCCGATTTAGCAGTGAGCTTATGCGTAAGATTTCTCGTTGGTGGGATATTGATTACATGGAGATTTCTTCATACGAAGAGTGGATGGATTGGATTTTGAATCTTCGGTTGTCGTTAAAGCACAAGCAAATTCTCGAAGGTATATATTATGCTTTGTGGTGGTATATCTGGAGCTTTCGTAACAAGTGGATTTTTGGTCGTGAGCTTCCTCCAAAGGCGAATGTTTTTGACGAATTGGTGTCTCGTTCCTTCTATTGGGTTCGGTTTAGATGTAAAGCTTTTTTTAGTTGGATTGAGTGGCTCAAAAACCCTCATTTTATTTCTTTGTAATTTTCTAGCTCCTTGCTAGTTTTTCTAATAAAATTCGCCGTTTAAAAAAAAAAAAACCTAAACTGACCATTTTGATTCAAAAATAAGAATCTGTAAATTACTTGTTTTATTTCGGCTCAAGTTATGCTATTGATACGTAGTTAGACTATTGATTATCTTTACCCTGATCTGGGACTCACAATATCCAACAAGCCCCTTGGCTTCATGCATGATATCTATTTACAAATTACAATGGCACTTCGGCTCAAGTTGCATGGTTAAGTTTCTAAGTTATTTGTTTTATTTCGTTCGTAAATTACTGTGTAAATCAAGTCCTAGCGAACCCCATTCCATTTTTGCTTAAGTATCATATTAAGTTCTAAATTTTCACGCATACCTTCACCCTGATGTTTTGCAACAATAAAATTCTGTTCGACTCGCTGTTGTTGTATCATAAAATATCTGACCCACACCACAAATATGTAATACATTATACATGTTAAACTATCTCTATCTTATTCCCACAATCATAATAATAGTGTTCTCAGGCTAATATAATTATCACAAACGACAAATTGGCCTGGCTCAATACAAAATAGAACCATACATAGCTAAAATAATTATCCACTAACTTGTCCACTTTGTGATTTCTCAAAGTCTAAGGGGATGTTTGGAATTGCTTATTTAAAATAGATTATGCGTTTAAAAATTGAATAATCAGATAATCGGCTTTTATAAAATGTGATTATGGGGGTGTTTAGGATTGCTTATTGAAAGTAGATTATTCGTTTTGAAAACGGATAATCAGATAATCAGTTGTTATAAAACGTGGTTTTGAAACATAGTGTTTGGATTTGATTATGCTGTTTGATATCGCAATAATTAGATAATCAATTTTTTAAGTGTTTGGCAAATCTATTTATTGAATAGCTTAACATGTAATATTACCAAAATGTATATCATTGCATATTGTTGAAATATATAAACTTAAACAAGTTTTTAGTTTAATTTCTAAAACATATCAATAATTTTTTATACAAATTTTATAAAACATATAACATAACACGTCTTTAAATTTATGTGCAATACATATTGCAGAACTACTCTTGCTAGTGGGCTTTTTACTAAATGAAGAGCATCCACAATATTGAGCTTGAATTAAAAATTTAATAATCGATATAGGGTTTTATAGCATACAAATACGCCTCTTCTCATTCATCTATCTATATCTTTAGTTCAGAACCATCTCACACAACCAAGAACAGTTATTATGATTATGAGAAAGCAAGATATACAAGAAAACAATCCATCGAGTAAAATAAAATTTCAAGGTAAGTGGGATAAATATGTAATTTTATAGAAGAAACAAAATCACGGTTGCAAAAAGCAAGGGACCACATTCTTTTCAAACCTGCGTTTTGGAGCTAGCTAAACGCAGAAAATCACTTTTCACATCTTGCTATCCAAACACTAGTTTTTAGATTTTTCCAGTTACAAGTCGTGATAACCAGATAAGTTGCTGGAAAACGCAACCCCAAACACCCCCTATGAAATATAGTGTTTGGATTTAATTATGTTGTTTGATAACGTAATAATGAGATAATTTGTTTTTTAATGTTTGACAAATGTTATTATTTTGTAAGTTAATGAGTAAAATTACAAAAATAGACATTTGATTTGCCAAGCTAGGCCATAAGGAAATTAAATAGGAAGGGCAATATAGTAATTAAGTTTACTTTTGTGGGCCAAATGCAAATTGAGTTGCTGCGTTTTGAAAAAGCATCACCTCTCTCGCTCTTAGAAAATGACGTTTTGTGTACCCCAAAACGCATATAATCACTTTTTTGAAAAAACAACCTATAAATTCATTATTCACGTTTTGAAAACGCGATAAGGAGATAATCTAGAATATAACGCACATACAAACACCCCCCCCAAGCATGTTCGGGTTCATAGTGATGGATGTTAATCAAACATATATTACCATGGATCGTTACTTATATGATTTCTCTGAAATGAACATGGGATGATAATGCTAAAGATTTGAAGAAGAATAAGACCCACCGGTTCTTCTATTTGCTTAGTTAATGATATAAGCCTCGTTTCTAAAGATTTGCTACAAAACGTTTAATCTTCTTCAAATTAACCAAACTTTTTTACACTTCTAATCACTCATTTGTTTATAGGTTTTCTAAATTCAATACGTGTTTACGTATACATTGTAACCAAATGGTTTGTATGAATCTATACTACATATACGAAGTAATAGAGATTACACACTCTCTCTTCATTTAATATCCAAAAAAAATTTAAGTAATCAAACTATTGAAGCATATTGTATAACCTTTAATGCAACTTTTCACCACAAAACCAACTATCTAACAAATACAAATATCAAAGCAAAATGTACAACATTTATTTTCTACATGCATATGTCACAAGTATAAACTAGTTAAACACACTAATTAATTTTATTTTTATAACACCCTTAAAATAAAAAATACATGTTATTATACACATTGGACAAACTAATAAAGCACACAACGCTAAATACAATTTATATGCTAACAAGTTGATGGTACATATGGTTTTGAAAACCGGACCAAAGGTTCAACCTGAAATCGGAGTCGCCACAGGTTCGGTTAGTCAATAAAATCCGTCAGAGAACGAAACGGAGAGGACGGGTCGAAAACGGTAAAAACGGGTGAATCCGGTTAATCAAGTCATCATTGTTGTTTTTTTGCGTCTGGACTTTAATCACAGGATACCTGCCACTGCAATGCGCAAGTATCTGCTAGTTTTATCTAAATATGGTTGTCAAAGATCACCCCATATCATCGACTAGTGAATCAACATGTGGAACAAGTGCAAATTCATGAACAATCAATTAACACTGCCATATATCTTTTTTAGGAGACGTTTGATATGTATATGAGAATGACTACAGATATTAGTGTGAAAATGGGTTTCTAAACCCACCACCATAGGTGGGTATAGAAAATGCTTATTTTTATAGGTTTCATACCCATTTTAAAAAACTAAACTCATAAACCAAACAACTATAATGGGAATGAAAGCATCCCTTTATTTCTATACCTTTAAACCAAACGACCCCTTAGCTATTTGACTATTTGTTTGATTGTATATATATTCTCCTTTTTATTGTTGACGAAGCTAAGAGATAAAATGATGACTTGGCACCGTTTATGTGCCGTCCAAATTAAATAAGATCATATCTCAATCGTTTAAAATAGAGTAAATCAAAATTTGTAGCAAGTAACCCTAATTCCTTAAGGTTGGGTGCATACTTAGCATGTTTATCATATCCAAACTAACTTACCGGCCTTTATTTAATTTATGAAGTGGTCAAAGATTTTGTATTTTGAATTCAATTTGTGTTTATCTTATTGAATTTTTTAAAACTCTTGCATCAATTATTTAAGAAAACATATTTCAATTATATGCATCTCGGTATACCACAACGAAATTATACCAATATTTCAGAAGGCCATACACAAGAAAGACATAATGCATGCATCATCGATCGTGAATCGTCTCATCTCTCGATGTTATATCTCTTTTGAATACTTAGGTGCTTTTCTATAGTGATGATATGTAGATAGAGTATTTGAAAATAGGGTTAATTACTTGCAAATGTATCATACTTGCCACTTTTTGTTATTGTGTGTACTGAACTTTGTTTTTTCTTATTGTGTGTAGTGAACTTTTAAATTTTGACCTTTGTGTGTATTTGTAACCGTTTTACCCTTACTTTTTTCAAAATTCGAAGGGTAAAATGGTCATTTTACATGGCAAAAATGTGACAAAATACATACAAAGGTCGAAATTTGAAAGTTCGGTACACACAATAAGAAAAAAAGAAGTTCAATACACACAATAACAAAAAGTGGCAAGTATGATACATTTTCATGCAATTATCCCTTGAAAATACTGTAAATGACAAATGAAATTGAACATGGTCTATCAAAGATTGAAGAGGTATATGCAATGAGCAGCACACATATTACCACCCTATAAAGTGTGATATGTCTATCATAGTCGGTACATTATAATCTTACACACATGTTCTCATTACTTGAACATCCAATTAAGAAGCATGCTAATCATACACAAAAAGAGGTGCATTTTAGAATGAGAAGCAGATACAACAAGACGATGAAAAGCATATATATCCATGTACCATTTAATCTACATTGGATTGATTTGCTCATTGGATGTTATTTATTAATTTATTTTTCATGAAAATAGCCTATTATTATGTATGTCAATTCACGCTAAACACGAAGAAGATGATTATGCAAATCATCTACAAAATCTTGATTTTCTCATATAATGTAAACCCTTATGTTCTAGGAAATATTAGTCAAATGAAATAGAATATATGTTCTTCAAATTATATAAGTACTCCCGAGTATAAGTTTTACGGATGTTTGTGGAGCAACGCAAATATACGTCTTAACTTCGGTTGTATCTTATAGCTTTAGAAAGATTGGTTCAAATCTTTTTATATACTAGTAGAATGTTGGGTAAAAGCTATTAATACTCTATGTACACGCCAATGTAACTCATTATGCTTTGTGAATTTTTAAACCATTCATTATACATCACAATTTTGACTCGTTATGCTTAATAATTCCTTTGACTCATATTAAAAGACATTTTTACCCTTTGACTTCTTTGTCTTCTTCATTGGCCATCATCACCACCTCCAACCGCCAACAGAACCACCACCTCCAATAATGTAAAAAAAAATATTTTTTAAATTTAAAAAGTACAAAAAAAATGTAAATTTTTTTACAAAATTAAGTTCTAAAAAAGTGCGATTTTTTTTAAATTTTGTAAAAAAATTTACTTTTTTCGAAATAATGAAAAAAAAAATATTTAAAAAGTTAAAAAAAAATTCCTAAAAAAGTAACCGGTTTTACAAGTAGCCGGTAATAAATGTATCATATTGACACGAAATGTAAAGTTCATGTACCATATGGATAATAAATTTAATACACGTACCATATGGGTATATTTAGAAAAGTACGTGACTATTTAAAGCCAAAAACCCTAAATAAAACATGAATAATAATGTAAGATAGGTACAATTTATATGCAACATGCGGGTATTGCACTTGATATTTCTGTTGATAGATGATATATGTGTTTAAAGATTCAATATTAGGTTGTCATAAAGAAAACTAATTGATTTTTTACGCATGACACGTGCAACGCACGGGTATTACACTAGTTTTGTTTGTACGTGTGTATACTTATGTTTTTTTAAGTGTTATCTAGTTTTTAATATCTTTGAAATACCCACGAATTTCACGAACGTGAGTGAGGTATATCTCTTTGAAATACTCGTAGTTATTACTGATTAATTACAACTTAAATTTGTAACTAGGCGTGTAGAGAAAATTTAAAAAACAGTTGAAATAATTTATATCTTACGACCAGATATGAATGAAGCAAAGACTTTTTTTGTTTTCAAGGTACACGATATCAGATACTCAAATCCAAATGAAAGTTGACATTAGGTTTAATTCATATGTTTTTTACACATTCCGCATGCATACGAAAATTATTTCAACATAAAGTGTCTTGAAGGCGATTCGATTATGACAAGTTTCGCGTAATTCTATCGACCTTTTTAAAATAAATATTTTATAAGTTAGCTCATTCACAAACAACGATCGAGTTTCATCTCCAATCACAATATCTTTTCAAGTTAAAAGATCAAAACCAAAGTTCTCACGTACACTTAAATACATTGAGGTTGCCTTTATCAGTCACCGGAAGAAACCCTCTCTTATCGAACACATTAGCGTCACATCAGCGTCACCTCAACATTTAAGTCCATCACTCTCACAATTCACCATTATCAATCAAACCATCTTCACTGATCAAAACTTAAATTAAATATTCATTTTTACCGATATACCGCCGCAAAATACCTCAAACATATTCATAAACAAAATAAATAATATATTATAACTATACACATAAACCAAACGGTGACTGCCTCACCATTGTGAGGCTTTTTTGACATCTCTCACCCGTGACTGTGTAACACTGTAACCCGTATTGAGCTCATCGGTAAATGAGGGTCTCACCGGTGCCCTCACCGATACCGATACGCCCAGCGTGAGATCCCTACTATCTAAAACTTGCTAAAAGTTCTTTTTTTATGTCTACCCAGATCCTTACGTTGCGGAGTGAAGTGTTAACTAAAACATGTATATATAATAAAGTAGAGTAACTAGTAAATAAGTAAATTCTTACTTTCATGCCAAAGCATATTAATACATCATTTCACGCAAATATAAATCATGTTAACACGACACAACTATGAATTACCAACATAAGAAAATTTTATACTATCACCAGTCACAATCGTAGAAATTTGCTCAATTTTTTTACTGTCAAAATGTTCCAACTCCTTCAAAGCCAAAGCTCTCCATTTCTCAATTAATTCGATTTTACCTTCTTCATTTTTACCCATTTTGTTTAGTAGTCCTTGTATTTTGCCTGCATATAGTCCGAATTTTTTAAGCCTTTCGATCTCCTCCTCGCTCCCACCTCCTAGTATTGCTCCACACGCGGCTCCACTTTCGTGGAGCCGATGTATTTGTTGACCACTCGATTGGTCGATATTGGCTTCGTAATCGTCATCACTAATCATTGCCTCCGAGCCTATAGCTCTCGAGATCTCAATTATTACTCTTAATATTTTGTCAGCGTTGTTACTAGCTGGGTCCATAGACCCAGCTAGTAACTCAAACCCAAATGGCATAATCCCATCACCAGTCATAAGCTCGATTTTCGGGCCAGACTTGTGTGGGATTGCAGGTTGGGGTTCAACCCTGTCACTTAGCAACATATTCTCATGCACGTACATATCTGCGTGCATGAGATGAATAGCTGACGCTGCTACAATAGCGTCAGCTCTGTTGCCGCCTACTAACTCACAGGCGGCAACACACAATGCAGAAGCACTCGTTCTTGGTGGTGAGAATGTTAAATGGTGCATTGGCTCAAAGACGATTAGAGGCTCACGGATTGGTATTGCTTTTTTCAAATGGGAGTCGATATCAGACTGTATCGACTCCCAGTAAGACTGGTTTTGGGTCACACGGGCAACGGTCGTGTATCGACGCTTACTTGATAATCTTGGCGAGATTGATCGAAGGCTTAGATTGATTCTCGAGATAGAAATATGAGCAGAAGCCATGTTGATAAATTTGCCAAAGAGAGAGTAATGAAAGCTTGCAAATTTTGTTCACGGATGTGAGATATAAATACTAGCGTTACATCATTGTTGTTTTGAAGTTATAAAACTCGAGATATGGACTAATTAATAATTTTTTTGTTATAGGTAATGCAAATTTTTGGTGATATAAATGTGGTTGGTGATTAAATATGAAAAGTCAAATTCGAACTACTAAATATTTAAGTACGTGGTAATTACGTTTTGGCCCCCCAATTAAAAAATTAGACGTTTCACAGTATTGTAATAAACTGCTACCTCCGTCACAATTTTATTTTGCATACTTTTTTTTGTATATCATAAAATAATTGTTTATTATTAAAAATAAAAATTTAATTTATTTAAGTTTACTATATTATCTTTATCTAAATTAATATTTACAAAAGTAAAAGTATGAAACTAATTAATTATCAAAAAGTAAAATTGTCATTTTTTTGTATTTCATAAAAATCAAAACAGTAATTATGCATTTTTTTAAACTGTGTATCTATTATTTATAAATAATAATTTTCAGACGACGAAGGTAATAATTTACAAATATTATTTGGTGTGGGATAACATAGACAATATTTTAATGAACCAAAACAATGAGTTTTGCTAGAACCACAAAATTTATACAAAAGAATATCCACAAAATGATGTTGGCTATGTGTGATTGGTTTAATCAAAGAGAACAAAGAGAAAATAAAGCAAAAAACACCAATCACACATAGCCAACATCATTTTGTGGATATTCTTTTGTAAACATTTTGTGGTTCTAGCAAAATTCCAAAACAATACACATGGGCAAAACGTTTTACTTAAGAAACACCATGATGTTTTTTTGGACAAAATAGTGTGGGGTATGCAATATATGACATACTTTTCATGAAAAAAAAATACTCTAAAGTGACAAGTATATATATTTGTGCAAATGTTTAAATAGTGTAGATCTTGCGTTAATTATTTGTATATATTAGAGCGTGCAAAATAAAAAAAAATCGAGTGTGCAAATCATCTCATTATATTCATAACGAAAATTTATTTTCATCTTAGAATTTAGATGAAACTTTATGTTAATGTCACTTATTTGATTTATTGTGAGAATTAAGATATGAGTTTCAATTTGAATATAAATGTTTGCATAAGTTTTGTTGTGAAATAAACTAAAATAAACTATATTCTCAACCTGGATGGATGTATAAAAATAGTTTTTTTTAATGCTTGCCTTAACTCTTATTTAAGATGATAGGCATAACTTGAGACTAGGCAGGTCCTAATACGTTTTATTGGAGTTTAACTGTTGATAGTGATGTTGATTAGGAAGAGAGAATTTGACATGAAGCTGAGTTTACGATCATGTTTGCGGTAACTATTACCATCGGTTTAAACTATAGACATCTACTGAGTGATTATATTATCATGTTTTTTGCTCATCTAGTATCGTGATTCCATTCAATAAAAGAAGTAATATTAGTGCAAGAAATATAATAAAAGTGGATATTTATGTCATTGTCAAATCATGTTTACTTTTTCTAAAACGAAAGGCTTGTTGTGGACTTGTGACCTAATACGTCATAACCTATATTTGCTTTTTGCTTAAAATTTGGGTAAAACATAATTTTTTTTAGAACGGCTTGTTAGTTGTTAGTGGTTCAGGTCAAGCAGTGACATCCAATTGAGCAGTATGTTGTATCATGAACCCGCCTGTACTTCCTTATATTCCGCCTGAAGGGGTAAAAGTCCCGGGTGGGACTCGAACTTGAAACCTCTCCTAGCCAAACATCTCCTCCCCAAACCCCTAAGGTATCTTGGTGGCCAACTAAGCTAGAAATGTTTTAAGATCGGAATCACATATGATTATTTTTGTTTTTGTAAAATCATAATAAGATCATATCAAGATTTAAAATCATACTATACTATTATTTTTAATAGACGTTGTATGCAAAATTACACATTATTATTACTACCTTCATTTTAAAATTGTATTTTATATTTTCTTTTTCGATTGTCTCAAATTAATTATTCATTTCTAAAAATAGATGAAAAAGTTAGATTAAGTTTACTATCTCACTTTCACTTGAGATAATAATTATAAACTTTAAATAAATTATAATTTATTGGTTAAGAGTAAAATTGTCATTTTGCAAAAAGTAAGAATAAAAAAGTTGTGATAATGATTTTTTAAAACTGTATGTTTTTTTGTCGGTAGATAAATAATTATGAGACGGAGGGAGTATATCATATGTTATGAAAATGTAGGTTAAAATTATAATTATGAAAACTCTAATACAATTAACCTCTTTTTACATGTTATACAAAACTTAATACATAAATTATACAATAGTTTTTTAACCGTGGTTCAAGAAATGTAAGATTGGATCGAACAATATCTTTTTTTTAGAACGACTTGTTAGTTGTTAGTGGTTCAGGTCCAACAGTGACATCCAATTAAGCAGTATGTTGTACCCTGAATCCGTTTGTACTTTCTCCTATTCCGCCTTAAGGGGTAAAAGTCCCGGGTGAGACTCGAACTCGAGACCTCCCCTAGCCAAATATCCCCTCCCAAGCCCTTAAAGAATCTTGGTGGCCAACTGAGCTAGCCTAGTTGATTAGACCATAATCCTATATCGCAAAGATCATACGTAGGAACGATATCGTTTTTGCTTTGTAGTATCATAAAATCGTAAGATTTTAAAATCATGATCAGAATACTTATATCTATATTACATTATAAAGCATTTGAGACCTTTCCAAAATAGAAGTCTTAAAACATTAAGACAAAAAAACATTACTATAAAGGAAAAAAATTAAAAAATTAATGTAAAATCTGAAAATTTAAGTCTTATTAAAATAATATAGTAACCGCCTTTTATAGAATTGCTTATAATAAAAACTCACTAAACTTATGACCACCAATTTATTGCTAAAATTTAAAACACAATAGTGCTACCCATTTATAATATTAATAATTTAGACGTGTTACTTTTGAAGAACATATATTTACTACTTTAAAAAGTATTTGGGACATACTTGTTGGAATATGTTCACGTAAAATAATATATGTCCGGGAATTTATTCGAGCCTACGGGAATGCATGCGTTAATACGTAAAACAACTAATAATAAATATATTTAATGTAATATATTTAAGTGATAAAGTTTAATGAGCGTTAAATAATAATGTGTATTTAACGAAAAGTAATATTAGTCGTTAATAGTTAAATAAATGACTAATATTCAATAACGAAAAAAAAATTGCGAGATCAATCCCTCCTTCCTTGGGCCGGTCGAAATAACAATCCCACTAGGATTGGGATTACCTAACTTGCAAGCTAAGTTTTTTTTTTTTTTTGAACGGCAACTTTTATTAAGAAAAACTAGCAAGGAGCTAGAAATTACAAAGAAATAAGAGACGGGTTTTTATATATAAAGAGATTTTGGGATTCATTGTTTCACACTACTTGAAAACTAATCTCTAAATCTCTTTTGCTCTCTCTCTTGGTCGACCGGTTCTATAACCCTAAAAGGGTTTCGGGTTTTCTTCTTTTGTGTCGTGCGATCGAAACAAATCCCAAAGGGTTTTCGGTTTGTGTTCGATCGATCCAAACAACCCTTTAGGGTTTTCGTGTTGATTGATTCGAGAGTCGAAGGCGTTTGGTTTGCTTTATCACTACTAGTACTAGCATACTTAATTGTTTGCTACGAACGTATTGTGTGTGTCGAAGTAGAGAGATCTACCTTTAGATCTTGGGTGGTTTTGTGTGGTGTTATTTATTATACACACGCGTATATTCAAGACGATGTTTACGTTAATTGCTAAAAGGTACATGTTCTTGATCCTTTGTTAATTATGTATTCTATACGTGTTTATATGTTTTCCGCTGCGCACTCGTGATTTCAATTGGTCAATAGTTGTTAAAATCATAACAGTGGCATCACGAGCCATCATATAGAATTGTAATCACACAGAAGTAAAAAATGACAAATTAGGGTTCTTGGTTAACTTTTTAAGCCCTTTGGGTGTTTTATACTTATAAAAGATTGGATCTTTATATTGGATAAAATCATTCAGACAAAGAAATTTTATATGTTAAATTCGATAGTTTAATTTGTTAATTGATCGAGTTTTATTTAATAGTTAATTTGTTATCCGTGATAAACACATGCAAGTTTATCATGGATTGATATATGATATGTTTTGGTTAATTGTTAATTGTTAGACATGCAAATTCGATGATTACAAACATAAAAGTTGAAGTTTTTTAGTTTTTTTTTTTTCGGATTGTTTGACACATTGTTACTAAAATATTTGTAAAATATTCATCGTATGTCGAAAAAATTTGAAATTTTTATGGTAGATCCACGACTCAGTAAGCTACAGCTCTGTAGTTTACTACAAAAGCTAGGGAAGATCCTAGCTATGTCTTGTCGGGGCATGAAGTCGACTGATAATTTCTATCAGCTTTTATGTGCTATGTGGTGCATATTTATATATGGCTTAAGCATTCGATTATATCAATAAATATGGACCGATTCATTAGAAGAATGATCCTTATATGAATATACACATAGTTTAATTATTTGATAAACAGAATCATCGTTAATATTCGCATGTGTTAATTGTTAAGTGTTTTTAAATAAATGTTATGTGTATTAATAGTTTATATTTATTTGTTTTTAGAAGTTTTTGACTCGTTAGAAAACAAAAGGGTTTTCCGAAAAATAAAGTATAAGCATGACTAATAATTATGAAATAAGATATATTATAAACTATTAATTGCGAAGTCTTATAAGTCACCCGGGTGTGGTTAATTATAATGTTAGGGCTCATACCTTAACGGTTTAGATCAAAACTCTAATGATTGGTGAATTGAATGGTGATGATTGAAAGAAGCTTCTAACTGATTTTGGGCCTAGAATTTTCTTCAGCAGGCTATAAATAGCCCTCACTATCACACACACCATCTAGTTAGTTAGTAGCTTTTAGTTTAGCTTAAATTTCGTTTTTTAGCTTAATGTAATTTTTTTTAAATAATTTGCAATTTCCTTTTCAAGTAATGTAATCAAAGTTTTTAGTGAATGAAATTCAGTTTTTACATTTGTCATAAGCTCTCTCTTTTTCACCTATAAACTTTTATTTTTACTCAATTGTTAAGCTAAATGCTCATAAGCTCCTATAAGCTCTATTTAGCTCTTACTAGTCTATAAGCTAGTAATTGAGCTTAATCTTACCTTAATCATAAAATCAGTTTAATAAACCTTTGCTTAATTGATAATGGACCTTGGAAGAGAAGCTAGCTTGGGAAGAGCTTCTATGGACTTTACTAGCTTATCCAATAAGGATAAGCTAGAGCTTGTAGCTATTTATTAAGTTTGTGCTTCTGTTTAGCTGAAGCTAAAGTAAGTTTTCATTTAGATTCTTATGTTCTTTAATATTTAGTTCAATAATTGCTTATTAGTTAGATTTGCTTATTTGTTTATTAATTTCTTAAGATTTGCTTTCTAGTTGCTTATTTGTGTCTTTTAAGTGCTTATTAATCATCATCTTAATCTGTCTTAGCTTAGTTAATGTAGATCTTTAGATTTCAATTTCTGTCTAAAAATTTCATAAAAACCAAAAATATAGTAGCATAGTTTTAATTCTTAAATTTTAGTTAATTTAGTTGTTGATTCATGTTTAATAAGATTGTTATAGGCTATTAGAAATCTGGTGTTAAGGTTTTGTGTAATAAATTTTCTAATCATAAGCTTTGTGGAATCTGTCATGGTTATAAAGGGGTGTTTGGTTTAATTAATTTTGACCTTAAATAGTCAAAGTGACTAGGTGATTTTCTTTTGGTCAGTTGAGTTTTCTTATTTGATTAAGTTTTGAAAAGGATTTGAGGTCTAGTTTGCACTTTAAATCAATTTGAGGCTTAATCTTGTCCTTCCTGCACCAGGGGAGATAATTGCTTTTTGTTAGCTTATAGATTTTGATCCAAGCCTTTCTTGGCTTGGACCTTGTTTAATTTGTGTTAGCATGCACTCATTCAGAGTGTTCATTGCAGGTTAGACCAAAAAGGTCACCTGCAATTTGGTTTTGTGCACTTGCCAAGTGCATCAGCATACTAACAGCAGTTAGTACTGCTGTCCTTTTCTTTATAGATTAAGCTAGCATAATTAGGATTTAGTCCTTTAAATTTAGTTTACTTATAGTTTAGTCATAGCTTAACATAGATCAAAGCTTGTTTTCCAATTTATAGCTCATTTTTTAGGTTATATTTTCTGTCAAAAGTTCATAAAAAAGCCAAAAAGATCAAAAACAGTAGTAGTAGTA
Organism: Tanacetum coccineum; assembly: GCA_026074375.1. Classification (NCBI taxonomy): domain Eukaryota; kingdom Viridiplantae; phylum Streptophyta; class Magnoliopsida; order Asterales; family Asteraceae; genus Tanacetum; species Tanacetum coccineum. The sequence continues at coordinate 85,146 of BQNB010005779.1, read as the reverse complement.
AGTAGCTTGCTAAATATAGATTTCTAGCTTATAAGTTTAGTTTTTAAGCATTAGGATTTTAGTTTATAAGTAGTTCACTTAGTTTTCAAAAGTTCAAAGTCTGTTTTAGCTTTTTAAGAAATCTAGCTTAATTTGATTTTGAGGTCTTTGTACTTATTCCTGAGTTTGCTACTTTGATTATCAATTTCAGATAGTGTAGAGTAGTTGTGGCCAAAGTAGCTTGTTAGAATTAGATTAAGCACATCATTAGCTTTCTAAAACATCTTTTGTTTTTAGATTTGAGCTTATATTGAACCTTGTGCAAGCTTTTAAGTGACAATAAGCTAAAGAAGGCTCAAAAGCCAACTTACTGTAGTCAGAATCTTTGTGAGCTTTTTGAGTGCTTAAATTTCAACTTCAGCTTATGTTTGCTTTACAAAAAGTGCTTAAAATTGCTAGCTTAATAAATTCCAGCATTTAGTTTTTGTAAAAAGTGAAAAATAAAAAAACGAGTCACAGACTAAAACGCGACGCCGTCACAATGACTTCTTTCCTATATATGTATAAAAACGAATTTACGGTTTTAAGTGTTGTAACTTTAGATAAAAGAGGGTACTGAACCCTCGTTCGTTTCGCAATGTTTAGGGACGTTTTAGGGCCTAAAAACCCTATTGTACTTCCTCCAACTCAGTTTTTAATCACGCTTTATTGTTTAATCTTAATAGGTTTATTTAATCATTTCAATATGTCTATGTGTTGATTGATTCAATCTATGTTCTTGCTTAATTAACATGTTAGGCTATGTTCCTATTGTGCTTTAATTTAGAGTGTATAAAACAATAGAATGGTAGATCTTAGTGGTGCTACTAAAGGCAATCACCCCCTTTACTTTCTTGGGTCTAGTTCCTATGTCTCTTGTTGAGGATTGTGCACGTTAGGTCTTGAAATCAGCTTTTGTTTGTATCGCTGTTGATATGTATAGGGAAAACGTGATTTGTGTAGAAACGATATCATGGGGTAAAAGTCTTAATACTACCTTGCTCCTCCTAATATAGTTGATACACTACATGGTTCAAATGTAGATATCCCTAATATTCATGAATGCAAACTGATATGTGTGAAATACACATATCCGCTTATTCCTAAAATAGCCCAATTAAACCCAAAACAGACTAAAAATGGCAAAAAATATACTTGTTTTTGTGTTTTGTGTGTGCAGGTACGGATATATCAAAAATCACAAGAAAACAGTCAAAAATGGGCAAACACGGACACGGGAAACGGAAGAGCACAAGAGAAGCCAAAGATTCAAAGCCAAAGCCAGAAAAAGTCAAGCATCAGTCAAATGGTCAAACCTCAGTCAAAGAAAGTCAAACTCTGGTCAAACAAAGTCAACCATAAAAAGACAAAAACCCAAAATTACCATTTAAGTCCCCCAAGCTTCAAAAGATTACACAAATGGTCCTTGGACTCTAAATGGGCCTTAATTCCTTTTTAACCATGCCCGAATCCAAAACCCAAAACCTAAAGGCCCATTACCCTAGCCCATTTCCATCTACAATAACTCCAGGGCCTTAAACTGCCAATTCTGAAAATTATTTAAACACTACACTTGTGTTGAAGAAAGAGAGGGACTCATTTTGCAAATACCCCAAAGTTTAAAAAACGATTTACCCTTTTCAGTTGAAAATGGCGCCAAGAACCATTGTTACTATTCATCCGTCGTCTCCAATTTACCCAGGGTCAAATCAAGGGGCTTTTTGCAATTAAGGGTTAAAATGGAGAATTCAAGTGATCAAGAACAAGATGGCAAGGACAAATCAGTCAAATCAAGCTCCCTCATTGGCTCACTAATGCCACGTGGACTCAAAGAAGCACAAGAGATGATGATTTTTGCTCTGGATCACTCACATAACAAGCACAAGGGTCACATCAAGGATTGCCAGCTTGGCAATCCGTGTGAGTTGTGACTTGATCCAACGGCTCATTATGACTCCCCAATCATTGTGAAAACGTACGGACAAGATCAATGAGAGGAGAGGAGCGTCTAACAGACTCCTACTCCTAGAAGCTTCCTCAGCAGGCTATAAATAGCCCTCACTATCACACACACAGACGACCTAGTTAGTAGCTTTTAGTTTAGCTTAAAGTTCGTTTTTAGCTTAATGTAATTTTTCTTAAATGGTTTGTAATTTCCTTTTTAAAGTAATGTAATCAAAGTTTTTAGTGAATGAAATTCAGTTTTACATTTATCATAAGCTCTCTCTTTTTCACCTATAAGCTTTCATTTTTCCTCAATTGTTAAGCTAAATGCTCATAAGCTCCTATAAGCTCTTATTAGCTCTTACTAGTCTATAAGCTAGTAATTGAGTTTAAATCAGTCTTAATCTTACTTTAATCATAAAATCAGTTAAGCTTTTGGAAGGAGATCCAATAATGGAAGGGATCTCATGGACTTTTACTAGCTTATCCATAAGGATAAGCTAGAGCTAGTAGATAAGCTCAATTGAGCCTTTAAGCTTCTGTTTGGCTGAAGCTACTTGTAAGTCCTTCTTTTACTTTCCTTGTCTTTAATTTCTAGTTTAGAATTGCTTAAAAATTGCTTATTAGTATAGATCTGCTTATTTGCTTATTCTAGTAGCTATTTTGTGCTTATTTCTCTATAATTGTGCTTATTAGTTGAAATGCTTCATCTGTTTTTAGCTTAGATAGCTTAGATCTTAAATTTTCATTTACTTGTCTTAAAAAGTCTTAAAAAAACCAAAAACAGTAGAAAATAGTATAGATCTTTGATCCTAGTCTTTTCAGTTTATAATTCATGTTTGTTAAGCTTATATTAAGCTATTAGTTATCTGGAATTAAGGTTTGTTTCATTAGATTTCCAATTTACAGATTAAGCTCTATCTGTCATAAACTTAAAGGAGTGTTTGGAATAAGGCTTTTTGACCTTCAAAAGTCAAAGGCAATTGATAAAAGCTTTTGAGATAGTTTAATTATCATGTAAAACCAGTAGAAAAGTTGTTTTTAAAAGTTAGATTACAAATTTCAAAAAGTTAGAGCTTAATTTTCTTGTGTCTGCACCAGGGTGTTTTCTCAGCTTTTCTTACTTGCTTAAAATTGGGTCAAAGCTTAATCTAGTTATCTCAGCACCAGGGCACTTTTCTACCTTATTTTGCTTGCTAAATTTGATCTAAGACTTGTTAAGGCTTGATTGGTGTTTGCTTTGTGTTCAATAGCACTCAAATAGAGTGTATTAAGCAGATTAAAAACATTTGGACATCTAGCCATATTAGTTTTATGCCAAAGAGACATTTCATATGCAGTAGTAACCTTTGTTACTTGCTGCTAGTCCTTTTTTGGTTGCTTTAAAAGCATAGTTTTAATATAGGATTTAGGATCTTAATTTTAGCTAGCTTATTAGATTAGATATAGCTTATTATATTTTAAGTCTTGCTTTCAATTTCTAGCTTGAACATTAGGGTAATTTAGCTTTTAAAAGTTTTAAAAATCCAAAAAAGACCAAAAACAGTAGGAATAGAATTTAGCCTCTTAAATTTAGAATTTGAAGTTGTAGTATCTTATTTTCTTGTTTAAACTTATAGCTTATAGTTAGGATAATTAGTTTTCAAAAGCTCATTTATTAGTCTTGGCATTATAAAGTTTTTTAGGTTAGCTTAAAATTGTCTTTTGAATTAAAATCTGAAGTTAGCTACTTAAATCGATCATTTCAGTTTGTCATTTAGGTGTTTCTTTCTCTAAAAAAGAGAGTCTTTTTAGGATTAAGCTATATACTCAACATGAAGCACCAGAACTTCTTTTATTTTTGAATTTAAGCTTAAATTGAAGAGTGTGCATAGCTTTTAGTGAAAACTAGAAAAAGTGAGCTTAAAAGCTCACTTACTGTTGGCAGATTTTCAAAAGCTTTTTCTGAGCTTATTCTTGAGTTTGAGCTTAAGCTCCTTTCATTAAAAATGCTTAAATTTGTGTCCTTATAAGTTTAAGCTATTAGGTTTTAGTTTAAAAAGTGAAAAAAATAAAAAAAGAGCCAAAAAGGGTGTTGCCTAGCTTTGAACCCACGACCTCTTGCTTTTTGTATCCATGCTGTTACCATGTGCAAATAGCTCATCCGTGAGCTTTTGACACGCATTTCCTTTACCCTTGTTGGATCCTTAAGCCCATAACGCCAATTCGTAGGCTAAATCAGCTTATTCGCAGGCTTTATTCGTATTAGCTTTTGACTCTTCTTATTTATCCTTGTAATGCTAGCATTCATGATTTATCCTGAATTTTCAAAATTTTCTAAGTTAATAATTTAATTTAATCATTTTTCTATCTTTAAATTTCGAAATACATTAAAAATAAGAAAAAAGTATTCAGAAAATTACAAAAAAATAGTTTTTTTAGTTTTTATTAAAAATACTTTTTTAGTTTTACATTAAGAAAAATCCATTTTCAACTCTTTAGAATTTTTTATTTCATTTTTAAAGCTTTCATTTTTATTTTAAAAATAAGATTTTAATTTAAAATTGTAAAAAATATATAGGATTTAAATTTTAAAAATATTTTTCTGAGTTTTTAAGTTACTTTAGACTTTTCTACGTTTAGAAATCATTTTTCTCAATTTTTAGGACTTAATTTGCTATTTTTTAGGATTTAATTAGATTAAATTAGTTTTTAATTCATAATAAATTCAAAAATAATAAAAAAAATATTTTTCTTTTTCTAAAAATTTTCTTTTGTCCCATTTTAGGTTTAGAAATTTAGTTTACATTTTTACGAGTTAATTTTAGTGTATTCGCTTAATTATCGCGTTTTATTTGTTTCCCATTAATTGTTTAAGTGTTTAATAGCTTTTAATTGTTCATTTTAATTGATGCTTTTATTTAGTAGTTATAGATATTCAAAAATATCTTTTCTCTCATTCAAATCATAATCCAAGCTAAAACGTGGTTTCAATTTCGCAAGTCGTTGGGGAAACGACCCGGGTGATCATACTTCCCGGTTAAACATACTTATTATATATTATATATATCTTTTAGAGTGAGCTTTTCTTAAAGGGGACTTTAGGAAAGTTCTTAATTGCTCTTTTTGGAATATTATATCGTATATTTTATTGTGTATCAATTTTTGGCGCCGTTGCCGGGGACTTGTGTTAAAGATTCCTTCGTTTACGTTTGTTGATTTGGTTTGAAGATCCTTTTGTCCTCGAAAGTTTCATTTTTGTTAAATATTTCAAAAATCCAAAAATTAAAAAAATATAAAAAGTAAAAAATATTTTCTTTTTCTTTTTAGTATAGTTATCATATAAAAATATAAAAAATCAAAAATATAAAAAATTGTCCTAAAAAATAAAATAAAATAAACAAAGTTGGTAAAAGAACACCAACATATAAAACTTCAATTGAGGTATTATCATAAATAAGTTCCGGTGAACTTGAAAAGTTCCCAAATCGAACAAAAGATTTAAAAACTTGCCATTTGTGTCACTTACGAAATACGGCTCACCTTAAGAAGCAATTTTTAAGAGCTACCGTGAAGTAAGTTGATTATTTGGTTTAAGTTGTCTCTCGTTTTGTCCGTAAATAAAATATGTTGTTTAAAAAATTGAAAAACCAAAAATAATCTCCTTAAACCTCTTTTTCATTTAATTCTTTTTCACATCCTTCTTTAATTCTTATGGCGTCTCATCGTTTGAATCCCCTTTACGCAATTAAAGAATGCTCGTCTTGTGGAAGTTTGTACACTAGAGAATGTTGTTCAATAGGAATTCTTGAAAACAAGATTCTTGTTCCCGAACCCGATTCCTTTCCGTGTTGTGCAAAGTGTGGAACCCCGGTTGATGGTCCGTATTGTCGTGGATGTGCTCTTTTACGAAAGAAATTCGAGGAAGATTTGCTTACATATTGTGTTGAAAATGGAATTTTCCAAGACTCTCAAGATACTTTTGAATCATCTGATAACAATACCAACGTTATTAATGCTCTTCAAGAGCCAATCGTTGTCAATCAAGACCCCAGTTTAAAATCTTCGCAAGGTCCTCCACTTATTAACCAAAATTGTTGTTACGAGTGCGGTAATTCATTAAATGGAATTTTTTTGTCAACAATGCATTTGCAAGTTTTGTGTGAAAGGTGCTCATTATGGTTATAATTGCCCACCAAAAGTTCCGATTATCTCTAACCCAGAACAATGCAATCAAACCATTAATGAGCTCCCACAGATTTTGCCAAGTGTTCATCCTACAGGCAATTATGAAGATGAGAATTCATTCGTTTATGATTCCAAACCTCATTATTTCGATGTTTCTCCAAGTGTTCTCACCTACCCTCCACAACTCCAGTTTGAGACTTACTTGTGTGAGTTATGTGAAAATAATGCTCATTATGGTTATGATTGTTCACCACAGTTCCCGTTTGTCTATGAACAGGAGCCGGGTTACAATCAAAACTTTAATGATAATTATTTTCCTCAAAATTCTCAAAGTTATTCTCAACAATATCTTTGTTGTGCAAATTGCGGGGGTCCTCACTATGATTATCAATGTCAACCGATCAATGAAACTTACTATGAACCTAATCCGAGTTATGATTATTTCAGTTTTGACCACCCACAACCCCCGCAGGACTCCGTCGATTGTCAAGAAGCCCTTGATAAAATTCTTGAAGAGCTTGAAGAAATAAAACGGGATCAAAGAATGTTAAAGGAATTAAAAAGGTGAATCGCGGAAGAACAAACGGCTAAAGAGAATATGAGTATCGAGGAAATGAGGCATGAGCAGCAATTGGTTGATTACAAAATTAAAGAAATCAAAAAAGATGATTTATAAAAGGTGAAAACAAGGGCATTTTGGAAACTTGTTAGTTTACAAAGTGTACACTTGATAACATTGCGTGAGGACACGGCAATCCTTTAGTTTGGGGAATTTTGATAAATGCTTAATTGTATATATAAATTACCCGGGATTTTGCCAAATAAAAGCCAAGAAAATGCCAAAAGAATAGAAAAATGTGTGCTTTTGTGTCTATTGTGCAGGAAAGGATATAAAGGACAAAAAGAAGCAAAAACAGTCAAAAACCGACAAGGAAACGGAAAAGACAAGACAAGAGTGAGGAATGAAGACAATCAAAAGCCGAATCAGCCTGATACAGCAAGAAAGAAAGTCAAAGCTCAAAATTGAAGTGCCAAGGACTAATGGTGACAAGTTTCAAAGTTTCAAAGGCTCATTTGGAGTTTTGAAGTTCAAGGACTAAAGTTGCTTAAGTGAGAAAGTTGTTTATAAAGAAGAAAAAGAAGAAAGAGACTACAAGGACTAGAAATGCAATGTTTGAAAGTCTTTTTATATTTCAAATGGGAAGAATCAAACGCAGGGACCATTTATGCCATTTCTCCAAACATTCATACATACACACGCGGGTATAAAGCTCCCAACCGCTTCCTAACTGATTTTCCCGCCTTTTTCTCAAACAACCCAACCTGCGAATTCCCTTTCCCCCGCTCCTCTACTTCAATTAACCTTGTATTAAATTCACCTCCACATCACCTAGCCCACGTGTCAAGCCCTGATTGGATCGAACACATCACCAACATGATCAAACGGCTATAAGTGATTCAAAATTGATCAACGGCTGAGATGGAATGGAAGATTCAAGAAACTCTTACCTCTCTTCTTCATTTCTCTATAAATAGGACTTGTAGGTTTCATTTTTTGAGTTGTTGTTTTTGTTTTAATTTTCAGTTTTGTAATTCTCTCAATTTTAAGCAATTTTCTTTCAAATTTTTAGCAATACGTTTTAAGCACTTGTACTCTCTCTCTTTCAGTTTGTACATTCATCATTTAAGTAATCACACTCAGTTTCAAAGTTTACTTGTACTTTGATTTCAATTATAAGCTGTTTTCATCTAATAAGCTCTTAATAAGCTCAAAAGCTTTAATTCAGTCAACAAATTTGTTAAAAGTCATTCATTAAATCACTTAGTTCATTTTACATCAATCATGACCACTTTAGTTCATTTGATTCAGTTTTAGAAGCTTTTGGAGTAAATAAGCTAATATTAGCTTATTGAGCTTATAGCTCAAAGGTTTAGAGGCTTTGGAAGCCATTAGGAACACTAAGCTTCTACTTTTGGATAGCTTAGTGTGAAGATTCTTCAACTCTCAGGTTTAATTCTCTATATTTCATCCTAGCATTTCTTTAGCTTATTCACTTTAGCTTATTAGCTTATCTTTGAGAGTGCTTAATCATTGTCAAAATTACTCAGTTAGTTTAGAGTTTTTAATGCCTTAAGCTGTGTTAGTTAAATTCCATTAGGTATTCATAACTTGAGTTTCTGTCATAATAAGGTGATAAGTATCCTAGGTGAGTAACTAGCTTAATTTTCTACATAAGCTAGTACTATTAGAGCTTAGATAGCTCATTTAGCTTAATTAGATGTAAGAGTAGATAAAAGATTTAAGCAGATTTAGTTTTAAAATAGAATTTAAACAAAATTTAGTTTGGACAGTTAGGCTTAAGGAGTGTTTGGTTTAAGTAGTGTTTGACTTGAAAAGTCAACTTAACCTTGTCAAAACACTTTATATAGCTGAGTTAGGAGTTATAGTCAAGATTTAAAGTAGCTTTAATAATTAGTTTGTATAAATTCAAATTTTAGAGTTTAAAATACCTGTCCTAGCACCAGGACAGTTTTAGGTTTAAGAAGAAATTGTAGTTAAGTGTCTTTAAGACATTCTAGAGTTCATGCATAGTTAAATCAGTTTTAGAAACATTTAGATAGATAGTTTAAAGAATTCTAACTTCAAAATTTGGCTTGCATTTGAAGTGGTGCCAAGTACATCAGCAAACAGCAGTATTGACTGCTGTTGCTTTTCATTTTTTAAGTTTGTTTTTAGCATTCATAAGTAGGAGTTAAATTCTAGAATTAAGAATTCTCATTGTACTCCACTAGCTTAGTATAAATAAGCTCTTAAGTTTCATTGTTCAAGTTTTTAGGTTAGCTTAAAATTCCTTACAAAAGTGTTTTGGCAGCATTTTGAGTTTTAGCTTATTTTTCTTTTTGACTTTTAAGATCAAGTGGTTTTTATCAAAATTCTTTTATCTAGGTTAGTCTTAAATCCATAGCATAGCTTATTTCCAAATTTTCAGCTGTTAAGGTTTAGTATTAAGCTTTTTAGCTTATTAGTAAAAGCTTATCTCAGTTTTAAGCTAAACTTGCACATTTTTAGATCAACTTTCTTGAAATTTTTGTTTAAGCTTAGCTAATTTTAGTTTAGATATCATTAGTACACATCATAAGTCACTTATAACAACTTTTGTTTTTCATTTTCATCCATTAATAAGCTAGAAATAAGCCAAAAACTTAAAAAGCTTATAAACCTTAAGTTTCTGTAACACAGTCCAAGAAGCTTATTTTCTAGCTTATTCAGTGGATAAAAGTAGATAGTGCTTTCATTAATGTTGTAGAGAATAAGCTCCTTAGTAACTTTTTAGTTTTAAGTTTTAGCTGAAATTCATTTTTTCAATAAGCCAAAATAAGCTAGATCGCGAGGTTTGATTTGTAATTTCTCAATAGTTGAAGGTTAATTGTTTACACTGAAGTGTAAATTCCCAATAGTTAGCCCGCCTACCCTCTAGTTTTGTTTCTTACACTTTCTACCCTTTTCTTTCTAGAATAATAAATAGAATTAATATTTTTCAAATTAGTTTAAATAAAATTAGGGTTTAGTTTTAATTAGTAAAATTAGAGCTCAATTAGGTTATAAAAATTGGGGCTTTTTGTTCCCTTTGATTTCTGCACATTTTTAGTATTTTAAAACCATTTTTTCTTATTTTTCTAGTTAAATTTGTATTTTCTAGGAATTTAAATAGATTTTAAGTAATTTCTTTTTCTTAGAAAAATCATAAAAAATAGAAAAATAGCTGAAAAATTAAAATTCTTTTTGTGAAAATTTTCTTTTTAAATCTAGAATTTTTGAAAAATAAAAGTAAAATTTTAGTGTTAATTTTTAGAAAAAGTTTATTTTTGTTAATTCATTGAGCTGTGAGTGTACTAGGGAGGTGGTTTGGGAGTGAAAACAGTGGGAGAGGGTGGTTTGAGGTTTTGGCGCCAAGTGGGGAGGGTACGGGTATGGTTGCAGGATTTAAAGAGAAGATTGGGGAAGAGGCAAGAGTGCCCCTCATACTTTCTTTCTCTTTTCATTTCTTTTAAGCCCAAAATTCAGTTATAACAAAGTTTGGAAAGTGACAGCTTCAGTCCCTGCGTTTTTAATAATTAAAGAGAATAAGAAGGTTAGGGTAAATTACAAAAGTGGTCCCTCTGGTTTTATAACAAAAGAATAAAAGAGAGTTTTGGTAAATTGCAAATAAATGGACCTAGGGTTTTATTTCTTTTGTTTTTCTTTATAAAAAACATCTTTTCAAACATGGCACTTTTGGCCCCTTTTCTTTATTTTTTTTCATTTTTAATTATAAAACAAGTTTTGGCGAAATTAAAGATGCTTTGATGGACAAGTAATATCGACAAGAGGATATTCAAGAATTGATGAGTAAACTCCTTGAATATGTGCGAAATATCAGTGAAGAGTTTTCAGAATATATTAATTGTCCAAGCTGGAATCATCCTCTTTTCTACTTCGATGACGACGAGGATGATTATATTCCTTTAGGAGATATTATTGCTCGATATTCTACGTCTAAAGCAATTACACCTGACTTACCGATCGAGGAGCCCGGTAACTCTCTAAGTATGGGGGATGAGCATCTTAATACTATTCCAGAAACAGAATCAGACGAAGTAATAAAGTCTAGTGTTGAGAACCTTGTCCCAATCCCAAGTGAGTTCGAGGGTATTTCCGACGATACGAGTGATGTGCTTACTTGTGATAATGATCGTATTAATGTTGAGTCTGATCTTTTGGAATATTTGATTAACCGTGATACTTCGTATTAATGTTGAGTCTGATCTCGAGGAGTTCGCCGGTGAACTCGCTCATATTGCTCCAATTCCACCGGGAATTGTTGAAGCCGATTTTGATCCGAATGATGGTACTTCGAGTGATGACGATGATTTTGAGGACGTCGAGTACGAGGAGGTGAATGATGACGATCAAGTAGAGAAAGAGTTTGATTTAGAAGATATTCTTCAAATCCAAGACGTTATCCTTCGTGAGAAATTGTTGAAAATAAGTCGTCTTATTTCTAATATCGAATCTTTGAAAGACAATCTTATTCCCGTCACGGATAGTGATTCGTCCGATACTTCACTTTCTCATTTGGATAATTCTTTATCCGAATTCGAGACTTTTAGCGATCATACGGAATAGACGAGAAGTGGCAGTACCACTACTTATGTTAATTACTCTCTTCCCGAGTATGATTCGTTTTTTTTTTAGATTGAGCCCGATCAGGAGGGGTTGTTTAGCATTGATAATTCAAATGAACCTCTTTTGGAGCATCCCGAGTTTGAATCATTTCATTTCGATCCGTCATTTCCTCGACCTCTTCCGGAACTACCGGATGTTGAGATTTGCTTACATTTCGAGCCCGATGCTCCCGTGATTGATAATTTTAACGAGCTTAATGAATACCAAAAGGGAAGTGAGATTATTTTCTCCAAAATATTGAAGATGACGATTCCTTCACATTTGTCATTCGGACTGTTCTCCCGTTTCTCACCTATCCCAAGGCCTCACCTTTATCTTGCTCCACCAGGAGTGAAGACACCATTTTTGACCCCGGCATCATCACCTTTCCATTTTCTTATCTAGATCCGGTGGCATTTTCAACAAAAGTTTATTGTTCTAAGTGTTGCTCTCCCTAAGGACAAATGAATGCAGGGATCGAGTCGAGCTTGCGACTCGGTGAACAAAAACAAGCCGCTTCGTGGGAGTTCACCCCATGCCTATCATGTTCTATTTATTTTTAATGTGTTGTGATGTGTTGAGGATAGTCTTTTCCGATTCTTCGTGTTTGTTGTTTATACTTGTGATTTTTGCAGGATGAACCCAACAATTTCTGAAGACTCTCGTGGTCGGTGTTTTGTCCCGTTTCACTCGAGCTTCCTATCCTTTGAAATTAGTTTGGGGAGATCCGGTATCCTTTCATCTTATCGATTCACGTTTATCTTTGCATAATTCATAAACGGCTTAGATTTTCGTAGAACTCGGCCTTAAAACATTGGGACAATGTTTGTTTTAGTTTGGGGAGGGAATCTATCGATTTATGTACAATCTTATTAGTTTTGGTTTCTCAGCGGACCCGTGTGTTCCCACATAAAATAGCAAAAAATTTTAAAATTTTAAAATCTATTTGTAGGAAAAAATGAAAAAAAACAAAAGAAAAAATATATTAGAAGTTGAAAATAAAATATATATAATATATATATAATATAATATATATATTAGATATTATAATAAAAAAAATATAAGTGTTTTTAAGACATGAATTAAGTTTTCCCGTTGGTGAGAATAAGAAGTAATTTTTGAACGTACCGATCGAACGTGTTGAGTTCTAGCTATATCCTTTAACAATTAATGATGATAGTTTTTATAGCTCGTCTCATATAGGCTGTAAACAATCTGCTAGAACTTGAAATCATTAGTAAATGAAGACTTGTCTCTAATCTCAAGTAGATTTAAAAATGCCGAGTTAGATTTTATAATATAGGCATAAGTATTTACGAATCTCTTTTATTAGAGATTTTAAATTGCAAAGAATACCAGGAGATGATAGTGTTGATTACGAGTTAGATGCTAAACAAAGTTTATTTGGAAAATTAAAGGCTATAAAAATAAACTTGTGGTTTTTTCTTCCCCCGAATATTCTTAAAATGATTAATTATACGTGTTCTCTTTTATTTTTACAAATTAAAAGTTTTACTCTTAAAAGTCTAAATCAACATATTCAGAGAAAAAGCTTTATCGATTATGAAGTCAAACAACATTTGTAAAACAGAATTTTAGTTCAAGTTATACTTTGGTTTCCTAAAAAACAAATTTTTCTATTTGCCAAATAATGTGTTGAATTAATAATAATATTAAAATATATAATGATGAAAAAATTTATAAAATGTAGATGTGTGCATAAAAAGGATGCAAGTTATAAATTCTTAGTGTTAATAAGTAATTACAAACTCCAATTCGCAATAAAAGTTAACATGGGCATTTGTTCGGTTTTTTCGCTCCCCGATGTGACATCGAAAGAAAGGATGGAGGATTATAATTAGGGTTGGTATCATTATAGTACACGAGCTCTTGTCGGAGGCGACCGATGTGTCCGTCGAAAGAAAAATAATACCGGTTCCAACCTAATAATTAAATAATAATAATAATGTTGCAAGTTAGAAATAAATAGTAAAAGTTTCCTTTCTAAAAACCAATGTATTCTTTTGGAACTATAGGGTTATGCAAAAAGTCTACAAGGCTTTTAAATCCGGAAGTTCATGAGTCTCGATATTATTCACCGGATGGGGTGTCAAAAGCCTTAGCACATACCGATGACGTGGGATGCTAGAGAAGAAAGTCATTAATGGGACAAGGTGAACTATGTTGTCTTAGCTAAGGAAGGTTTTTGTTGCCTTAGAGCTGTGATCTTACTAAGTGATTAACATATTAGCCCAAAAGCCCATTGTAAAGCTTGGTCGGAATTTTAACTATCTAAATATGTGGAATTTAATGGTTTAAATTATTTGAGCACACACACTTAAATATTATGATTTATGTCGGGAAGAGAAATTCACAAGTTTAATTATAAGTAGTTCCTTAGCACTTAGCTCGTACTTAACGGTGATCTTATTTTTTAAGCTTAGTAATAGGGAAAAGTGAAAATCAGAAATGATGAAGTTTTATCCAATTTAACACTTAATTGTGCTTTTGTTCTATGATCCTTAAAGTACCAATGAGTAATGAACAAATACATTATTCAACACAAGAATAAGTTGTATGTTAGGGAGTAAATTATCAAGAAAAATCATAAAAAAATCTATGAAAATAGGAATTCGGGTGTTTTATAACTTGTGATCTCTTAGTTCTCTCTCTCGAACAAAAATCTTGCTACTTTTCAAAGTTTTAGTTTGGGGAAGTTTAGAGATATTTTGGTTAAAATGCATGTGATATTGCGTGAGGACACAGCAATCGTTTAAGTTGGCAGAATTCCTCCAGAGGGAACAATTTTCTTTAAGTCCATCTGTACACATCATCCTTTCTAGGAGCTTTAAGTACAAACTTTGACTTTCATACAATAATCTTAAAGCTAGGAGACAGTATAAGGCATTCAGTCTCAGTAAAAAGGGCACTATTTTCTGTCACACATTTGTTGAGACAGAGAAAAGGTTAAACTAAGTTCGTCTACAAATTAAACATCATCCAAAGTCTAAAATACCAGTTCTGATTTTAAAACCTGTACCCGTTATTTTACCCCTCTTTAGGATCAACTTCCAAAACCACAAAGCCTCCATTGTAATCTTCATAGTCCTAAAGATAAGCTATGTGCAGTCATGGCTAGAGCAACCACTATCCACCACCGCTATGATCTGAAACAAGATCTCGATTGCCCTGCAACATAAAGTAGAGATAGTATATCCTAGGGACCCAAGCCATTATAACTTGGAAATCCCTTTTGGGTTAAACATACTAAACCTTCTAGAGCATGAAAGATCCACTGTCTTTGATACAATGATCCAAGTAATTTCCCTTAGGCGTCCAAACCCAACCTTGACTTTTTAAGGTCAGTATTCCATCTTACGCCATACCAGTATTAACAACTGGCTCTCAGTCCCAGCCATTAGTCATTTTTTGAACCCCAAAAGTTTAAACATCTTGTTTTAAGTTTTTGGGTCTAAAAGCTGGTTTTGTGTAGTAAGCACCCTCTTGAATTGTGGAATTATGAGGCTCTTGTCTAGACATAGTCCATTCTTGGGTAAATTGAAGATACGAAACTTTCCTCCAGGGGGAAAGTCCCTTAAAGAATGGCAGGAGTTATGTGATCATTTCACTTCTGAAAAGCATGTGGCCCGTTCTGTAAAGAACAAGGCTAACAGGGCGAAGCAGACTCAGTCTTCCACTCAAGGGAGTAGGTCATACGCCGCTAGCAGACACAAGGAGGTAAGTCATTTTAGTTACTCCCAATATACCCTTGTAACTGATTAAATATTTTAGTTATTCTCTTCATATTCACATGGACATCCCCTTCTAAACTCATATGCCATTTCAAGTCTGCAAATATGTGTTGTCATGTCAATAATGAACAAATTTATGTATGTTATTAGGTGCTACTATGTTACTATCTTAAATCAAAATATCAAGTGACAATGATATTTAACTGCCAATCGAATTGTTGATCCCAATGATAGATCTTTCAGCCTATTAGTAGGGTGGTAGATGACTTGTATAAATACAACTCAGTCTACAAGAGAGGCTCTGAAATGATCACTAGTGTCTATGCGGAATATAAACACAAGTGCTAAGAAGAACAATAATTATAAGGACTAAGATCGTTTCTAATAATTGGATTTCACTAACTATATGAAATGTGTTCTGAAGGTGTACATTTCACTATGCCATAGGGTCCTTTTATACTTGTAGGAAACCCTAATAGCTTAATACATAAACGCGTATAAAAGATATAAACGCGTATAAAAGATATGCATATCACTTCCTAATATAACTCATGCATATCCTAACTAACTATTACATTTGTACTACCCGGACTAACTATAACATTACCAGTAGTAACCATTATTGTACTACCAGTACTAATGACAATATTACTCTACCAGGAGTAACTAATATGCTACCAGTAGTAATGACTATATCTACCAGTAGTAACTATGAATACAATATTCCTAACAATCCTCCCCTAAACTTGAATTTGACTTGCTTAAGTTCAAGTTTCAATGATAGAGCTTCGTCTTGAGCACCATGAGGATTGAAGTAGTCATTCTGCACCATCTAAAACTGAAATATAACCTTGAGCATCCAAAACAGCTTGTGCAGTTGACATTAAGCAGCAATAAGTCATCATTAAGCCATTCCACTTGACCTTGTTGAATAATCTTGAAACTATAGGATCAAGTAGAATGGTCTTGTCAGCATCTCATCAGTCTTTGAACAGCAACAATATAGAACCACCACAGCTACATGAATGGATTTGATGAGCCTCTACCAAGTAGCCATTCACTCTTGGGCTAGTCAGTCCTTTGGCACCCAGAAAGGGTCAAATCCATGGTGGACTGAGAACCAGTTTCAACTTTCAGAACATGAATCATAGTAAGTTGAAAACTATATGATTTTTGGTAAATCATTACAACCATGAACGGATTTGATATGTCTTTACCTGTAGCCGTTTGCTCAGGACTAGCCAACTCTTAACTATGAAGTATGGTGAGTTGATTACCATACAACTTATTAGCAAGTTGTCAACTATATAAACGGATTTGTTAAGTCTTTACCAAAAGCCGTTTGCTGTTGGACTAGCCAACTCTTTGTTGTCTGTTAGACATGGTGAGTTGAATACCATTTGCTGTGTGGTGGTAAGCCAGCACCCAAACCCTGAAAACAGTTGCTTTTTGTTCAAAATTTCTTGTCCATATAACCATCTAACATGCCAAAAACTGTTTTCACATCCAAAACTTTTTGCACAATCAAAACTTTTATTACACTTGGTGCAAAAGCTAATAAGTATAGAGATACTGGATAAATAATTTATATATCAAAAATATATTTTAGAGAGCAAAAAGATTTATGATATATTATATAATTAACGATACCAGTCATGAACACCAGCACGCTTGGAATCTGCAATTTGTTTCTTTAGAAACTTAACCAACTGAACTGCAGTGGTAAGTTCGTTACCCACTGCTCCATGACCAATTTCCAACTGATAATCCAGCATTCTTTCCATAAGCTTGACAGTGAGGGGATACTTCTTGTCCACAAACATATAAATGACAAGGCCACTTACTGTCTCCAACACATGAATACCAGAAAAAGAATATAACTTCCAACTTTGAATTCTCCATTTGTGTTGGCTCTTCCAAAATTCACTGCCATCATCCACTTCAGGTGAATCTATCAAAACCCGTAGATCACCCCAAAGAATAAGACCAACTCCGTCAGCTTCCTTGTCCTGATAGTAAGTCACTACACGGCCATATATAGTCATCAAATCTTCTCGAGTGACTAAGTGGAGTATTTCCCGTAGACTGGTGAAATACTTGAGAGAGTTGTCTTTTCTGTAGATGACATTAATTGTTCCTAACCCCGTAGGCAACAATTCCCAATCTACAACTGCATAGAAGGGAACAAGAGTGTCGCAATCAGAATCATCCTCCTCATCAGAAGCATACTTGAGACACATCTTGTGTTCAGCATCAGGATCTCCTGTTTCTATTGGTATAGTAGATTTAGAAATATGAAGTCCTTTCCTAGCAACATACTTCCTCTTTCTAGGAGTCCTCTCTGAAGATTCCACCTTTTCTTCCACAACCTCAGATTCCTTAGAAGTTCGTACATCTTCAGATGGAATCGGAAGTTATGCACCTGTATCCTCCATAGAAGCAGAGGTAGCCTCAACCTCAGCAGGCTTAGGCCTCTTTAAAGAAGGTTGTTCCAATTCATCACCAAGCCTCTTTGATGCTCTTGTGAAATCTTGTTGAGTAAGGGTTGAATGATAACTCTAGAGCCTTTCAAACGCTTCCTTGAGCCTATCTGCACTGAGTGACTTCACATAAGTCATGGTCCAGCCTTTGTTGTAGATAGCTGAACTCTAGTTCTTGACAAAAGTTCTCATAAAATCCCTTTGCTCAGCTTGGGACATAGGTCTATCCCTTCTAGCTTTAGCCTTTTGTTCAGTAATCTGCCTTCGCTTTCTATCAACCATCTCTACCATGGCACTAGCAAAATCCTCCTCAGGTAAATTAGAACCTATGAGAGTTCTTGAGAGCTCTTCATTTTCCTGAATCTTTGCCATGATTGTTATCCAGTCATCGTTAGTATAGTGCATGACAGCTGCTTGAACTTCTTGCTGTCTCTTCTTTTGTTGAGCAGGGATGTCAAAATCCTGATCTAATTGACATGCCAAGAGTTCATCTTGCCGAAGAAGTTCTTCTTGTTGTCTCTCTAGCTCTGCCTGTTCTTGAGCGTGTAACCTTTCAGCTGCCTCCCATCCAAGCCTTTCATCTTATAACTGCTTAAAAGTCCTCTCTTGAGTAGGAGTTGGTTCATCCACCAATTGGGCCTTTCCCTTATCAAAATATCAATGTTCATAAGTTATAAAATAAAGCGAAATAAGAACAAAGATATTCAACAAGGTTTACCATTCAGAACAATATTCCAGCAAGGAAGATCTGAGTTTGTGATGAAGTTTTGCATTTTCATGGCCTAGATATCATACTCACCCTTTTTGAGATAAGGGAATTTGGAATTTGTGTTCGTTACAGTGGTGATTTGAGGTTGAATTTGAGTGAAAAGCTCATCATCTTGGGAGTGTTGTTCATCAGATGATGTCATTTTGGATTTTTGAGGGATTTTATGGATCTGATCTTATAGAATTCTTCTTACCAGGGCTCTCATAGGACTCTGATTACAATTGTAGATCCCAATGATAGATTCTGTCAGCTATTAGTAGTTTGGTGGTTGATGAACTTGTAAAAATAAAATCAGTCTTAGTGGGACCTGAAATGATCACTAGTGTCTACTGCGGAATATAAACACCATATAGTGCTAGAAAGTACAATCTTTAAGGACAATGATCGTTTCTAATAATTTGATTTTCTCTTACTATATGAATTGTGTTCTGAAGGTGTACATTTCACTTTGCTTTAGGGTCCTTTTTTACTATGTAGGAAACCCTAATACTGCTTAATACCTTAAACAGCATATAAAACGCGTATAATTGATATGCATATCCATTACCTAATCTATAATCATGCAATCATAACTAACTATTTAATGTTGTATTTCCCCGAACTAAACTATAACATTACCAGTAGTAACCATTATTGTACTACCAGTACTAATGACAATATTACTCTACCAGAAGTAACTAATATGCTACAAGTAGTAATGACTATATCTACCAGTAGTAACTATGAATACAATATTCCTAACAATAAGTTTTCCAAAAATAAAAAAAAGGGGAAGGTGGAAATCGGGGGTGAGGAAGGCTCGAACCCCAGTACACAACACCCTTATCCCTTTTATAAACAACACAACATCACACTCCACTACCAACGCGCTCCTGGGTCTTTTTCGTTAAAAACTTTACAAAATTTAATAATTTAATACGTTATTCTCCTATTTGGCTTTAAGCTGTATAGCTTTATTTTGTTGCTTATTCATTAAGCTGTGAACACCAGATAATTTTTCCTAGCTCGTAATTGTTCAAGCTATTTTTTGTATTTTTTTTAGGAATTTATATAATTAGTTTAGTATTTTTAAACATTTATTTTTATTAAAAACTTTAAAAAATCATAAAAAATAGAAAAATAATCAAAAAAATATAAATCTTTTTTAGAAAATTTTCTTTTATCATAAAGTTTCTAGGAAAATTAGTTTTGCTTTCGTAGGGTTAAAATTGCAAAATCTCAATTTTTAAAGAACGGGATTCGTTCCCGTTTACATTTTTCGTGTTTTTAAGCTCATTTTAACTCTGTTTTTGTTCTAGTTTTCTTTAAACTTACTTTTTAGTCAATTAGAGTCTATTTAAAAAGAAAAATTCAATTTAGGTTTAATTTTAGAAATTTAGGGTTTTTAACTGCCGTTTAGGGTTCCCGTTTTGCGTTTTTAGTTAAAGTTTGATTTCCCGTTATTTGTTTTCGTGCTTAATTGTTATCATTTGTTTATTTTAATTGTTTTTAATTTGTAGAAGTAGATAATCAAATCAATCTTTGTTTCTAATTCAAATAATTGTCCGAACATCAAACGTGGTTTCAATTTCACAAATCGTTGGGGAATAACGACCCGTAAATCATACTTCCCGGTTAATATACGTATTATATTATATATATTTGTGAAAATTTTCCTTTTTTACCTTTGTCCTCAAGGGTAGTTTGGTAATTTTCCATCATATTATTATGTTTTATATTTACGTGTGTTGGTTTACTACGAATCAATTTTTGGCGCCGTTGCCGGGGATTTGTGATTAAGATTCTTTCGTTTGAAGTTTGTTGATCATGATTTGAAGACCCTTTCGTTTTCGAAAGTTTTGTTTTTGTTAAAAAAATCAAAAATAAAAAAAAGTTAAAATATATAAAGTAAAAATATTTTTCTTTTCTTTAAGTATAATTTTCAAAAAATAATAAAAAATAATAAAATAAACAAAGTTGGTAAAAGAACACCAACAAATAATACCTTCAATTGAGGTATTATCCATAATAAGTTCCCAACTCGAATAAAAGATATAAACTTGCCTTTTGTGTCACTTGCGATATACGGCTCACCTTTAAAAAGTAAAATTTTTAGAGAGCTACCGTGAAGCTTGTTGATTATTAGGTTTAAGTTATTCGATCTCGTTTTGTCCTTTAATAAAGTACATTAAACCTAAAAACCCAAAAATAATCTTCTTTTTCTTCTTATCCATTTAATTCTTTTCTTAACCCTCTAAATTGTTTAATTCTTATGGCATCACTCGATCATCGTTTGAACTCCCTCTTCTCGATTAAAGAATGCTCGTCTTGTGGAGCTTTGTACACTGCAGACTTTTGTTGTTCAAAAGGGGGTCTTGAAGACAAGATTCTTGTTCCTAAACCCCCTCAGAATTGTGCAACTTGTGGAGATCCGGTTGATGGTCTATATTGTCGACCTTGTGCTTTTGTGCGAAAGTGTTTGAATGAAGGTTGGTATACAATTCATGATGAAAATGAAATTCTAAACACTTCTGAGTCATCCAATGACAACACTAACATTGTTAGTGCACCTCAAGAGCCATTCGTCTTCAATCAAGACCCCGGTGTAAATTCTTCACAAAGTCTTCCACAAATTAACCACAATTGTTGTTACGAGTGTGGTGATTCGTTAGATGGAATCTTTTGTCAACAATGTACTTGCAAGTCTTGTGGGAACGGTGCTCATATTGGTTATAATTGTCCACCAAAAGCTCCGATTATCTCTAATCCAGAACAATGCAATCAAACCATTAATGAGCTCCCACAGATTTTGCCAAGTGTTCATCCGACATGCAATTCTGGAGATGAGAATTCATTCACTCATGGTTCCAAACCTAATTCTGTTGATGATTCTCCTAACGTTTTCAACCCACCTCCACAACCTTCTATGAATTCTTGTGAATTTTACAGGAACGATGCTCGTTATGGTCACTATTGTACACCTCAAGTTCCGTTTATCTATCCGGAACCGTGTTACAATCAAGACTTTAATTTCCCGCAAGATTTTCATGATTTTCAACAACAATATCTTTGTTGTGAAAATTGCGGGGGTCCTCATGAAACTTTTCAATGTCAACCAATGAATGAAGATTATTATGAGCAAAATTCTTGCTATGATCCTAATTCTTTTGGTTTTGACCAATCCTCATGCGACTTTTCAGTGTCAATCGATGAACCAAGATTTCTATAATTCTAATCTTTGACTTGTGACCAATATCAACCCACCACAGTTTCCTGTCAATATCTCCTCAAGAGAAAGTAAAGAAATTTTGGCAAGATCAAGATGACTTAATGAAGCTATACAAAGCCTTTATAAAGGAGTCATGATATATACCTCCTAATGACAATGTGCATGGCTTTATTGGCTAGTGAGGAGTGATTTCTTATAATAAGCAAACTTTGGAGAAGGAGCAGAATCAACTGGAGGTATGCAAGAAATTGATTCTTAAACTTATGGATGATTTGCAAATTCTTAAAGGAAGGCAACAGAGATAAGGAGACGGCAGCCAAAGTTATACTCCATATTGGAATTTTTTCTATGATTAATGAAGCGAAGTTAGAGACACTTTTGAAAGATGCTTATGCACTTCTTGAGGAAGATTAGTCGTTATACCTTTTGGAGTAACACAAGGTTATATTGATACTTGGGGAGAGATTTAGTGAAAATTAAGGATGCTTTGACGGACAAGTAATATCAACAAGAGGATATTCAAGAATTGATGAGTAAACTCCTTGAAGATGTACAAAATATTAGAGAAAAGTTTTCAGAATATATTAATTGTCCAAGTTGGAATCGTCCTCATTTTCTACGACCTATGTCGAAGATGTAGAAGACTATTATATATAGCAAGCCTAAAGCACTCACACTCGACTAACCGATCGAGGAGCCCGATAACTCTCTAAGTATAAGGGACGAGCATCCTGACACTATTTCTAGTATTGAGAACCTTGTCCCAATCCCAAGTGAGTTCGAGGGTATTTCTGATGATACGTGTAATATGCCCGTTGGAAAAGATTCTTCTACTTTTGATGCTTTGAGCGATCATTCTGAGATTTTATCCGATTCCAACAATGATGATACTTTAAGTGATGACGATTTCTTATTTGAGGACATCGAGTACGTTGAAGGCATCAACCTCTCATTTGGAATAGATTGCTAGAGGAGGTGATCGTGTTGATCAAGAGAAGGAAGAGTTTGACTTAGAAGATATTCTTCAAATCCAAGACGTTATTCTTCGAGAGAAATTAGTAAAAATCAGTCGTCTTATTACTAATATTGAATCTTTGAAAGACAACCCTACTCCTGATCATGTGTTCAAGTCTCCTTTCTCAGTTCTTATCTCTATCACGGATAGTGATTCGTTCTTTGAGAAGTCTGATACTTCTCTTTCTCATTTGGATAATTTGTTACCCAAAATATGAGACTTTTAGTTTGATCATACGGAAACTACAAAAGTGGCAGTACCACCTACTCTGCTCCTACTCCTTCCCGAGTTATAAATCATTTCTTTTTTTAGATTGAGCCCGATCAGGGAGGGTTGACTGGTATTGTTATTTCTGATAATTCAAATAATCCTCTTTTGGAACTTCCCGAGTTTGAATCATTTCATTTTGATCCCATTATTTCACGTCCTCCCTCAGAACCACCAGATGTTGAGATATAGTTCAACTTATGGAGACCGATGTGCCCATGATAAACAATTTTGATGAGCTTAATGAAGATGAATGTTTTAACCGAGGGGGAGGTGAGATTAATGTTGAAGATGACGATTCCTTCACATTTGTCATTCGGACTTTTCTCCTGTTTCTCACTTTCCCTAAGGTTTCTCCCTTACTTTCCTCCACCGGGAGTGAAGACACCATTTTTGACCCCAGCATCTCCACTTAGAGCCGATGGCATCTTATCGGGATGGAACTTTCATGTGCTTAAATGTTTATCCAAACATTCATGAAAGCCCGATTGAGATTTTCTCTTCCATTTACTTTCTTCAAGAACGAATGAATTCGGAGATTGAGTCAAGCTATGTGACTCGGTTAACAAAAACAAGCATTTCTATCTTCTTTTCTATTTTCTAACAATTAATGTGAGGGGGCTCGCCTCTTTCCTTTCTCGTGTTTTGTGTTTTGTGATTTTATGTCCAGGATTCCCGGATTTTGAAGACTCTCGTGTTCGGTGTTTTGTCCCGGTCCACTCGAGCTTCGTATCCTCAGCTTCATTTAGGGAATCCAATATCCTAATCTTATCGATTAGTTTTAACTTTTGCATACTTAATATCGCTTTAGATTTGCCGTATGGTTGACCCTTAGTACTTGATATTCTGCCTTTGAAATTGTATGGGGAAGGAATCTTACATTAGGACAATTGTGTAGTTTAGTATTGGGGGGGGGGGGGGATCTATCGATAGATTATGGCTTGCAGCTGTAGTTTTCATAGCATTCCCGTTGTTTCCCACCAGAAAAATATTTCAAAAAATATGAATTTTTTTAACAATTTTAAAAAATAAAATAAGGTTTTTTTGTCACCAATTTTGACTTTCTTGCTGGGTAGAATAGAGTAAATTTTGACACACGATTTGAGCATGTTAATCTCTAGCCTGTTCCTTAAACTTTTTAGCTAAGCGTTCACAGAAATTCGCGAAGAACGGGACAATGACAGAGTTAAGTCTGAGTCGGATGCTAAGCAAGGATTAATTGAAATCTAAGCGCCTATGTATGTAACTTGTTGCTTTTTCTCCATAAGCTCTTAACCAGAAATTATCAAATACGTGCTGTTTTTTGGCGATTAACTTAATCAAAACATTTTTTATGTAATATATAGTTATAAAACAGCAAAAATATTAGGTCTTTAGTTCGAAAAATATACTTGAATATTTCAAAAGAAAGGTCTTCTAATATAAAGTAAAAAAAAAAGATGATATGATAAAATGATAAAAAAATATAATAATAAAAAATCCCGAGGACTGATAAAAGTTTGTTGCATCTTGCCGGCTCACAACCGATGTTGCAGCCTTCTAAAAGGTCGAGGGTTACAATTGCATAAATGTTTAATATTAAGTTTAATTAATAAATAGATTTCTTTTTGTTAAATTCAAATATGCTTTTGAACTTTGACTATTCTATTTTTTATAAGCTATGAATATTCGGGAAACCTGAGAGTTTTTGAAACCTAAGGTGTGAGTCTCAGATACTAGTCTCTGTGGGGTGTCAAAAGCCTGGTCACTTAGCCGCAAGGTTGGGATGTGCCGAGACGAAAGTCGCTACATGGGATAATCTCGTCTTCAAACTCATTATTCTTGGGTGGAACGTGAAGCATAGTATGTTGTAAAACATTGATCCATGGTTGAAATTCAAAATAGCACACTCACTTAAAATATAATAAATATCGGGAGTAAAAAGTTCACAAGTTGCAAATATGAGTAATGTTAGCATCTTTTCTGATATTTAGCTGTGATTTCGTTTTAAGCTTGGTTTAGATAAGTGAAAAATCAGGGACGATGAATTTATCCTTTTTGGGGCATTCTCGGATCGAAATGCATCTTGTTCAATGATCCCTAACAGTTATGGAAATAACGAAAGTCGAAATATTCTAAGTCTAAAAAAAAGAGTTTTATAAAAATATGAAAATAGGGTGTTTTATAACTTGTGATTTCTAAACTTTCTCCACAAAAAGTCTTTGCTACTTTTCAAAGATTTAGTTTGGGGAAGTTTTGAGGTATTTGATTATAGAGCATATAATATTGCGTGAGGATACGCAATCGTTTAGTTTAGAGAATTTTGATATGTGTGAAAACACATATTCGTTTTATATCAAAAATGGCCCTAAAAAGACAAAATTGTGCTTTAAATGCTTGAATATTGCTTGTTTTGTCTTTGTGATTGTGTATGTACGGATATTGCAAATATCACAAGAAAACGGTCAAAACCGGACAAACATAGACACGGGAACGGATAGAGTGTACAAAAGCTAGGAATTTGATAGCAAGAAAGGTCAAAAGTCAACTCCAGTCAACTTTTAGTCAAACAAAGTCAACTCACTAAATGACAAAACCCAGAATACCAAATCAGTCCCTCAAAGAAAACCAAATTGCAAAAAATGGTCCCCTAAAACCTAACGGTGTTAACTCTTTTTATAATAAGAGTTAACACCCGTTACCTTTTATATACCCAAGCCTGATACCCGAGTCCAATTCAATCACCCCTGGCCCAAAACCCTTTTATTTTAAGCCCGAAGTGAAAAGTATAAAAACCCGGGTCAAAGAAAAGTCAAACGAACCCTTTATAAAATAAAAGGCGTGGGAAAAGATTTTTTTTTACTGTTCATCATCTTCTCTACTTGACCCTGTGTTAAAATCAAAGGGTAAATCCCAATTTCCAACGTGAAACAAAGATTCGAGTGCTATGTGACTAGTCAGCATCAAAAACGTCATCAAAAGCTTTCTATTGGTGGATTTAACTCAAGGAATGCCACGTGGAAGCAAAGAAAACACACAAGGGCAAGGATTTTACACTAAATCCTTCCCTAAAGAAGCACAAAAGGATCAAACCACGAATTGCCACGTTGGCAATCCGTGTGAGCATATCTAATCCAAAACCGTCGGTATTGTCATGAAGAATTTTGGAGCCAAAATGATTAGAGATGAAGGAAGGGCCAAGATCATTTGGAGGGTATAACAACCTGGAGACCTAGAAGCTTCCTCTTAGGCTATAAATAGAGTCACTCACTCACACACAAAGGATCTTCTTTTTTAGTTTTTAGCTTTTAGTAGTAGTTTGTAGTTTATTTTAGCTTATTTGTAATTTTTAGCTTATTCAAGTGTTTTTTAGTGTAATCTCCTTTTAAATCAGCTTTGTAATCTCTTCTTATTAATATAATCAAGTTTAATTTTAAATTATGTCTTTCCTTTAAGATTTTTATAAATAAAATATGTTGAAATTGTCAAATAAGCTCGAATAAGCTCTTATACACTCATTAAGCTTAATTACCCTTGGAATTGGATGGCATGCATTGGTAATTACGTTTTGGTTTAGTCCTTGAAGGTCGAAGTAGGTTTTGATTAGGTTTTGCATTATAAGCTCTCTAAACAGCTTACTAGCTTATAAGCCTATAAGCTAGTGGTTTTACAGCTCTTGATTGTGTTTATGATCTCAGTTAGCTTGAAGATCTGAGGTATATTTTCTTAGCCTTTTTAAGTATTTATAAGTTTTTGTTAAACTTATAGAATCCAACAAATATGTGCATATTTTAGTTTACTTATTGTAGTGCTAATATTGCTTATTTTCTCGTTAGTAATTGCTTATTAGTCTTATGTTAGGCCTGTTATAGATCTGTTTTTACTTAATTCAGTTTAGAATAGCTTGTTATAGTTTAAAATTTGAAAATCTCAAAATAAAAGGGTGTTTGGAAACCAGTTTTAACCAAAAGCTAAAACTGGTTTGGTTATCATTTGGCCAACAAGCCAAATTGATTTAACTTTAACTTAGTGTAGAAGTAGTTTTAATCAAGTTAAATTCAGTTTTTAATGCAATCATAAGTAGTTTGAGCTTATCAGCTTACTCTTAGTGCTTAACTGTCCTTGGAGTGTTTATTAGATAAGCTTGACTTGAAAAGCTGTTTCTAGTTGTTCATTTAAGTCCTAATTCAGTTGTTAGTGCATTTCAAATTAGTGTCAGTAGGATTTAAGCCTTAATTTGCAATTTCAGTGTCAAAACCAAAGAAAGAAAACCAAAACAAAAAGTTTTATTTTGTTAAGCTGTCACTTTGATAGTTTATTTTCATAGCTTATTTACCTTTCAAAATACTTTTTGAGTCTTAATTTGTGTTCTCTAGTGTCAAAGCTAAATCTGTTTTCAGGTTATAATGTCATAAAATAGCTTATCTTAAAATAAGCTTAAAGTTTCTACTTCAGATGTACTTTGCAAAAGCAAAAGTGAGTTTTCAATTCAAATTAGCTTTTTCTTAAGTAATTTTTTAGCTTAAGACGAATTTCAAAATAAATTTCAAAAGTTGTTTTGAGCTCTTTGTTGGCCATTAATTAGCTGTTGCCTACATAAAAAAAGCCTGTAAGGATCTATTGGACGCAGCTTATTGTGAGCTCTATAGTTGGAGTTTAGGAAAAAAAATTCATCTATCCTTGTCCTTGATATCTGTTTTTGCTTTATTAAGCTTTCTTAAGTGATCCTATTAGCTTATTTGGTTTAAAGGGGCTTAGTAGGTAAGAAGAGTGAGATAAGCTAGTGTAAGCCTTTACCATGAGCTTGTCTAGCATATTATTAGTTCGTTGGAGCTTTAAAGTAAAAGCTAGCTCGTACTAACACTACTGTTAGTCTGTTTGAGCTTATTTGGAGATTTCAGGCTTATTAGTTATTCTCTAGTAGCTTATTAGGTTAACTTTAGTCTTAGATTTGCTTATTTGGTCTTAGTTCAGCTTATTTTGTTTCTAAGGAACTTTCTCTCTTTTGGATTTTTCCCTTAGAATTGTTTAGCTCAACTTTCAAATTCTTCAGCTTAATTAGTGCAAGCCGTAGCTTATTTATAAGCTTTTTGGACTTTTTCGTTAAGCTCACTACAAGCTCTTATTTTTCATAGCTCAGACTTTCAATTTTACCCTTCTTATAATTTTTCTAGATTTTTAGGATTAAGATTACTATTTTTAATAATTTTTCTTTATTAAAAACTTTAAAAAATTATAAAAAATACAAAAATAATCAAAAAAATATAAATCTTTTTTAGAAATTTGCTTTTATCTTAAGTAGTTTCCTAGGAAAATTAATTTTGTGTTCGTAAGGGTCATTATTTCTCGTTAAATTCACCTTTTCTTAAGAAACGGATTCTGTCCCGTTTAGGTTTTCCCTCTGTTATTTTTAGTTAAAACCACTTTCGTTTTGGTTTCTTCAGCTTTTTTCACTTTTAATTAGTATTTAGAGTTAGAAAGTAGGAAAAATACATTATTAGATTTATTTTTCAATAATTTAGGATTTAATTGGTCGCGTATAATTAATGCCGGATGGTATTGGTTTAATTGATTTAGTGTTTAATTGTTAGTTTTAATTGCTTTTAATTGCCCGTTATTTGTTTAAGTGTTATCGTTTGCTTATTTGAATTGTTGTTTTTAATTAGTAGATATAAATAATCAAATCAATCTTTGTTTCCAATTCAAATCATTGTCCGAACAACAAACGTGGTTTCAATTTCATAAATCGTTGGGGAATAACGACCCAGGAATAATACTTCCCGGTTAATATACGTATTATAATATATATATTTTTGTGAAGATTTTCCTTTTTACCTTTGTCCTCAAGGGTAATTTGGGAATTTTCTATCATATTATATTTTATATTTACGTGTGTTGCTTTACTTAGCAATCAATCACGTAGCAAAGATATTGAGATATGGTGATTATCATATTGGGAATGTTACAATCTTAAGGGTTTACTATGTGGAAGGACTTGGACACAACTTATTCTCCGTTGGGCAATTTTGTGATTCGAACCTTAAAGTTGCTTTTCGTCAACACACCTGCTTCATTCGAAATTTAGAAGATGTTGATCTATTAGCTGGATCTCAAGGCAACAATCTGTATACTCTGTCTCTTGGAGATATGATGGCGTACTCTCCTATATGTCTCTTGTCAAAAGCCTCAAAGACTAAGTCCTGGCTATGGCACTGACGTTTGTCTCATCTGAACTTTGGTGCAATCAACCATTTAGCTAGACACGGTCTTGTTCGAGGTCTCTATGTAATGGGGAAAAGCAAGAAGAAACCCCACAAACCTAAATCTGAAGACACCAACCATCTGAAGACACCAACTGTGTTCTGCTTGTGTAATGGGGAAAAGCAAGAAGAAACCCCACAAACCTAAATCTGAAGACACCAACCAAGAAAAACTCTATCAATGCGTATCGCAAGTGTTAATGGAAAGAAGTACATCCTCGTCATTGTTGATGATTACTCTCGATTTACATGGGATAAGTGCTTAAGGTCAAAAGATGAAGCTCCAATATTTATACTCAAGTATACTCACGATGATTCAAGTTCGGCTTAAAGTACCCGTTTGACGCATATAGAACAAAATATGGGAATGATTTCCGTAATCAAACTTTTACTTGAATATTAATGAGAAAGTTGGTATTTTCATGAACAACTGTTCTGCTCTCCACAAAAAAATGCGTGTCGTTGAAGAATGAATCATACGCTAATTGAAGTTGCTCTGCACAATGGTTGATTTATGCAAAAGCTCTGTTATTTTTATGGGCAGAAGCAGTAGTTGCTACCGATGTACACCCCAAATTCATCATTGTACGTCTCATCACGGCAAAAAACCATCTGAGGCTTTTACACTGACAAAACCTCTGACTTATCCCTTTCATGTATTTGGTGCACTCTGCTATCCAACAAATGATAGTGAGAACTTGGGTAAGTTACAACCAAAAGCAGATATCAGTATATTCATTGGCTATGCACCCACAAAGAAAGCATTTCGAATTTACAACCGACGTACCAGACGAATCATTGAAACATTTCATGTAGATTTTGATGAGCTGACTGTAATGGCTTCTAAACACAGCAGTTCAGGACCCGCACTTCATGAAATGACTCCTGCAACAATCAGTTCATGACTCGTGCCAAACCCTTCTCCTTCAACACCGTTTGTACCACCGTCAAGAATAGATTTGGATATTTTGTTTCAACCGATGTTTGATGAATTACTCACTCCTCCACCCAGTGTTGATTACCCAGCCTCTAAAGTCGTTGCCCCAATTCATGAAGTAGTTGCTCCAGTTCTAGATGTATCAATCGGTTCACCTTCTTCAATAAATATAGACCAAGATGCACCATCACCAAGTCATTCTCAAACAGCACCCGAAACTCAATCTCCCGTCATTCCTAACGATGTTGAAGAAGACAATCATGATATTGAAATTGCACAATTGGGTAATGATCCATACTTTGGTATCCTAATTCTAGAAATCCCTTCTGATCAATCTTCATCGTCAGATTCTATTCATACAATTGTGCATCCCAATCACCAAATTTCTGAACATAATAGCAAATGGACAAGGATCAATCCACTAGAAGAAAACATAATCGTGTGAAACTCGCATAGGACCAGTTTCACAAGGCTACTCAATTCCATGAAGCAAGCTCTTTTCTATTACTACGATGCTTTCCTCACCTTCCTATTGAACCCAAAACGTATATAAAGAAGCTTTCGACTCTATCCTGATGATCAAAGAATGCAAAGAACGGCTCAATGAGTTCAAACGCCCTTGAAGTAAGGGTAGCCTCATACCGACCACACAAAGTTATCGGCTATTATTTGATTTGGATCTCACAAAGTGAAGATAGACCAACTGGGGGAGGTATTTAAAGAAAAAAGGCTCGATTATTGGTCGTGGTTACCGTCAAGAAGAAGGGAATTGATTTTGAAAGAGTCTTTTGCTCCGGGTTTAAAATTAGAGGGGCTATTTAGGTTTTTCTCGCGTTTGGCGCTCACATGAAATGGGTTGTCTACTAAATGGATGTCAAGTCTCGCGTTTCTGATGGTACTTTACGGGGAAGAGGTTTAGAGTTAGCCAGTTGACCGATTTTGTGGATCCAGGATAACCCCAATCACGTATACAAGCCAAAGAAGCTCTTTAGGGTTGAAAAAAAGTCCACGCGCCTAAGACATGATATGTTGTCGTCTCTCTGCTATCCCAAAACTTCTCCAAAGGCTTCGGGGATCCTACTCTGTTCATCCGTAGAGAAGGCAAGGAATTACTTCTGGTACAAATATATGTTGATGATATTATCTTTACTACTTCTACACCTGAACTTTGTGACCTAATTACTAAATTCAGGTGTTCAATATTTAAGTGTAAAGATGAGGCAAAATCTCATTTTTCAATAGGATCAGATTTTTCAAAATCCCAGAGGCATCTTTATTAACCAGGTCAAAATATTCCCTTGAATCTTTAACAGAATAGGGTTTTGGACTCTTTTGTGACCAGTGAAATCCCATTGGTGGAAATCCAAACTGGATGAGGATCAACCAGAACGGGAAAGCAGTGATCCGTACACTTAATCGTGGTATGATTGGCACCCTCCTTTCTCACACGCCAGTAGGAACATGACTACAATTTGCTATAAGCATGCTGTGCCCGGTATTAGGCTCGTCCCTACCAAAAAGCACATACATGCGGTTAAAAGGACCTTTCGTTATCTAACCAAGAACCGTCCAAATAAGGACTTATGGTAATCCGAAGGATTCATCAACAATTGACTAACAGCATTGTAGAATGCGGATATGTGGTTGTAACGATACCCGTCGTAGCACAATCTGGAAGTATGAGTATTGGAAGATAGACCATGTATAGCAGGTCATTCAAAAAGGCAGAAAAGCTGCTACGATCTCCGTACCCATCGCTGAAATATATTGCTAAGTCTGGTCTATTATGCTCAAAATCCTTTGGATGCGATCATCAGCTTACTGACTATGCCTTGGATTCAATAACATTCCAATGTTACTATGTATAACAAAAGCGCTATTGCCATTCATAGCGCAACAATGTTTCACTTCCAGGTCGAAGCATATAGACATCGATTTCACCTATTATCAAGGAGATGTTGCGATGGGGTGATTGAACTTTACTATGTCAATAGGGGAGTACTCAACGGCGGGACATCTTCATAAAAAGCCCTTGCAAGAGAAAGAATTGAATTTGTATCAGCGGAGTATTACGCCGGAGGACTCGCAACAATGGGCAGATGAAGTTGATGAATAGGTGGTGTGTGCTTATTCTTATATCTGTTGGATCATGGTATATATCAAAACCCAATAAAAAACCAAAAAGATTTTTCCTTTTTTAGAATTTTTATAAAAAACAAATACAAAAACTATAAATATATAAACCAAAGAACAAAATTAAAAAGTAAGGAAAAATATAAAAAGAGGTAAATAATGGCATGTCTTCTGAAAATCGGTACACATTTACAGGTCTCTAAGAGGAATGGTTCATTCAATAATGAACTACAGTGCTGTAAAATAATGTCTGAGCTGAAGTTTCAAATGTTTTCAAAACATGCCAAAAATGGCTGTGCTACTATTTCAGATAGAAACCCGGTGGTATCATCTTAAAGGAAGTCATCAGTCAAAAGAAAACTTGCCCTCATAACGGAAATTTATTCTCGGCACTGTCATACTTTATGGATAGCCAAAGGCTTGTGTTTACTTGGCAAACACCCGTACTTTCTTTATCCATGAGTGTACGAGTCAGTGGGCTATGTGTTAAAAATAAGGAAATCTTATTTCTTTTTATTGATAAAAGTTCGTCTTCAAAATGAATATCAGTGTTTCGTATCACCAAAAGATTTTAAAAGACAAATCAACCATCAACAATGAAAAACAATCTTTAAATAGAAAACGGTGTCGTTAATTGAGAGGATAAAGCGTCATCAAATAGTCTTTTAAAATAGTCTTTTCAAGAAATACGACACGGCAATAAAACGGATAAACGTGTTTTTTTGATTAATGCCGGATTAAAAATTTCAAGGGGGCGTTAATATAAATACAAGTGCTTTAGATGGTCATGTGTTTAAACTTTATGGATTATTTGCACTTTTGAGACTTAGTGATTCAGGCTTTTTTAAACTACAGACGACAATAGTCGCCATCACCTCTTAGTTTGTAAAAGGACTTAGGGAATGCTTGAAAATACTTTCATAGTTTTAAATGCCTTGAAGTTGACCTTCTCACGAAATAGAATAAAGCTTTCTTCGAACATGATCTCGAATATTGTGTATGTGCGTTATAGGTTTTTGTTGATTCCAAGGTGTCAAAAACAGCAAGGGGAAAGGAGTAGATGTATACATGATAGAGTCCATTACCTTCTTTTAAGCTTGTCTTCATGGTTATCTTCTTTTCATTTTAGGCCTTCTTTGTTTCTTTTGGGTGAAAAAAAACTATTCATAACCTTTAACTTGTTTAGTGTAAAATTATTAATTTTGATTTCTAACTGCTAATTGTTTAGTTTAATTGTGTGCTTTAATTTATTGCATTTAATTATGTTTTATATAGTATTCTGTTCTGACTGATCACTTGATACGGCGTATCCACCAGTTGGATACGGCGTATCTAACTTTATACTCAGGACAGCGTGTATTTGTTCTTCTAAACATACGGCGTATTCAGTGAACTCAATACGGCGATTTCAACAGGCTTCACATCCAAGACATCGAAGACATGCTGCTTCTTCTTGTTCAAGGCAAGTTGACTAATCTCACTGCTGAAGAACGCCTAGCTTTTAATGTCTCCTTGCGAATGTTTACAAGAAGCATTGTCATCCAAAGGCGTGTGGAAGATCTTCAATTAGGTGTCAAAAGTTACCAAAAGAAGCTCAACCTCACAAAGTCAGATACGTACAGATCAGATCTTAAACGAAGGGAAGCGTATACAGCATACTCTAATCCCAGAGGCTTCATTTACCAGAATAAAGACAAGAAGAACAAATTGATGCGTATTGATGAACTCCACAAGTTTAGTGATGGTACACTCAATGATGTTTGGAATGCTCTTAATGATCGTCTAAAGGGAATCCGGATGAAGTATCTGCCACAGACTATCTGGAGACAAAGTGATAGATATAAAGCAGGAGCTATGATCCAAGCAATTGATAAACAGCTAAAGACCAGGAGGATTATGCGGAGCTTGGAGAAATTTGTTGGTGGGAGACCGTACGAGGGAGACTTTCGACTGCTGCAAAGGACCATATGATTTATCATATGATGTCCTCATCATAACAGGTCAAACCTTGTACGTAATAAATAACTTGTGAAATTTGTATATATGTAGTGTAGACATTATGGTGATATTAAGAAGTGCTCGAGTACAAAATTTTCAAGAATTTCTTAGTAAATTCAAAAAATTTCAAATTATTGTACTCAGCACTGTCTTATATACCCTCAAATATTGAGGGGGAGCATTAAAATGTTCCTGTTAGAGATTGTGTAACATTTTGTCCCCGAACGTTTAATCAAATTGATATCCAAAATATCAAGGGATTAACATTTTGGATAAGGGGAGAAAATGTGATTAAACTGAATCTAATTTGTATTGAAATGTGATCAGATAAAATGGACTCAATGCACTCCACACTTAGCATGTACTACGATTACGATGCACATGTTAAGGGGGAGCTTTTAGTGATGATGAAAAACTCTCAAAGTGTAAATCTTTTGATATTTATATCAAACACTTTGATTGAACTTTTC
Organism: Tanacetum coccineum; assembly: GCA_026074375.1. NCBI lineage: Eukaryota > Viridiplantae > Streptophyta > Magnoliopsida > Asterales > Asteraceae > Tanacetum > Tanacetum coccineum. The sequence goes on along the minus strand of BQNB010005779.1, from coordinate 50,543 downwards.
AATGATTTTGGCTTCGATTGTGATGGAATACCCGAAAGACCGACCATGTACTTAAATTTATGGAGTTATAAGGTGGTTAGGTATAGGTATTCAAATCCCATGATCCAGCCAGAACCGGAGGGATCTACCCAGGGATATCCACTAGCCAGGTATATACAAAAGCTAGAAAGCGAGATAGGGAATAATTGCAGACTGAGGATGGATCTAACACTAGAACAAACCCAACATGTGATAGTATGAAGTCTCGGTAAGCATTGAAGGGGTTTTGTTTTTGGAACCAACCCTTGTGGGGGGGGGGGGGGAAGAATGAAAAGAAATGTAAGGAAAAAGGGTGAAAAGAAAGAAGCCCTCCATACACTTAGGTAGAAACCCGATCAATACATAAACTGTCAGAAACACTAAGGAGTTGTCTGACATTGAAGAAGTCATGGGACCTAGTGACGCGATGCAAAACCTACCTAAGCCACTCAAGGTCTCTCAAAAGACTCTTGTTTCATTTCTCACAGAGATTACATGCATTTCTATCAACTTTCTCACTCCGAGTTAGTTGATATTGAAAAGGTGACAACCTGCTCTAGCCTCTGATCACTAAAACCAAAGTGCACTATTAAGTCTAGAGCCAAAAGAGATCATCCATAAATCTCATTAGGACACTTATCAAATTATGCTTGCTATGTCACACAATGTGAATAACAAGATATATACTAAGAAGTCCTACACATTATCCTTGTGATTTTTCCAGACCATCCGAGTGATATTTAAATATTTACAATAAAGATGGAAATCCTGCTTGAGCCAACATCAAACAAGCTCATGGTAGGTGACTTGTACGATTCTATATGAATCAAACTTGTGACAACTGGAAAGAAACAATGGTGCGATTCTATAATAATCAAACTTGTTCTAGGTTATGAATTGACGATTGATGAAGAATTTTTGAAATGATTAACACTCTTGATGTGTCACAAAACTACTTTAGCAAGTGACACATCGATTGATTTTCAAATCGATTTTTCTATTCAATCGGTGAGACTTCGTCTTGCTGATTAACTCATACTGTGTTGTCCGCTTTGAGATGCTCTGGTAATGAGAACGGCTAGTGCAGCTGCGAAACCCTGTCAAGGAGATTCCTCGGAGTTCTACCTGGTCACATGCAGTATTTATACTGATCAACGGGGAACCGTGGTTATTACAACCGTATTCGACGAAGTGACAAAGACACTCTCATCCATAACTGTTGATTATCACTAACCTAAACCTGCAGGTACTCCTGACGATTGGTGCAGCTGATTCCCGACGAGTCATGATTCATAGCCACATGCTCATACCCGACCGACAAACATAAAGACATCATGAAAGCTCAAGTACATGTTTCAAGACTTTCGCTACTCTGATACCGTACGTCTTTCTTGAAGTGACGAAGTATTAAAGTCAAAGAATTTCAAAGAAGTTTTCGTCACTCTGATACCGAACGTCTTTCTTGAAGTGACGAAGTGTTATAGTTAAAGAACCTCAAGAAAGATGCAATATTAAAGCTTTTCAAGATAACATATCAAGAAAGGTATGAGCATGTCGGTCCAGAAGTCACAAGTTCACAAGATGGCAAAGTTTACAAGATGGCGAAACGAGATTATGCTTGGTTGATGATCTCAAGGTGTTCAAGATTACATTTTCACATTCAAGTCAAGATAAAGGAACAAGCTCAAGCCTAAAGTCAATGATCACTACATCAACTCACAAGTTAATGATTGAAGTTAAAGACTACGAGCTCAAGACTAAAGATAAAGCATAGTATGCTAGGTTTAAGTTTTTGTAAAATGGAGTGACCTCCCTTAGGGGGAGATTGTTAGGAATACGAAAATCCTAGGAAAGTATCGGTCACTCCATAGATAACTGTCGTTAGCTCGTTTAGTTATTTTTGGAACCTTAATAGGCTAAGTTAGGAAAAGCCCATGGAAAGCCCATGTAAGCCCATCCATGGCCGGCCTCATTAGGGTATTTATACACCTCTCCATGCCTTGGAGAGGTGGTTGGTTGTTCATTTTTCACACATTAATACAAGTTCTCTTATATGTTTACTTTCTCTCTCTAAGTGTTCATCTAACCCTCTCTCTCACTAAAACAATCTCTTTCCCTCTCATCTAACCGAGTTAACGAATGATACCAAAAACTGAATGATTACTAAAGTATATGGAATTACACGTTGTATCCTATGGAATTGATAGCGTTGCTCGACCTCTTCTTCTCTTTGTCTCCTCTAAAAATCAACTTTTACGGTTTAGGTATCGAGAATATGATTGAGCAAACTTAAAACTTGTTTTTGAGTTTTCTATTTATACTGTCTGGAAGTCGGTTTGATACGGCGAAGCCCTTGGAACGCCATGTAGGACCATCCCAACGGACCGGCCTTATTAGGGTATTTATACACCTCTCCATGCCTTGGAGAGGTGGTTGGTTGTTCATTTTTTACACATTAATACAAGTCCTCTTATATGTTTACTTTCTCTCTCTAAGTGTTCATCTAACCCACTCTCTCTCTACATCACCTATCTTTCCCTCTTAACTAGTATGTTATTAGATTAGTCTTCACATAAGCTTAGAAAGGATACACATCTCCACCGCTAAAGCTAAGGAGGAACAAGTCAAAAGCTAAATTAGGTTAAGAAGGCTTAGGGTTGATCATTCAATAATCTTTCACTCCATAGTACCACACCAACAAGGCAGCTGCATTGTACATACTCCGGCTTTGTAACGACGAAATAGACACATGCAATCCGATCACATCCATGTTTATGTTTAACCAACCGTTAGGATGAAGAATGATATAGGGTAGGAAGCTTCTAACTTTCACCGAAAGTCATCATCCAACAAGGCGGGGAGGGGGGGGGGAAGCTAAGACATGCATACATGGCCGTAACAACGGAATAGACATGCATGCTCGAACAAGTCCTCGTTCGAGTGGACATTAAGGTTAGTTGCTAGGAAAGGGAAAAAATGGGTGTTAAACAAAATTTTACGAAACAAGTAGATTAAGACAACAAATAAGGTACAGTTGCTAGTAACTTTCCCCTGACCGTTCCATGACAAAGACTCGAACATATAGACAAACGCATCGATTATAAAAATGACAAAGACAACCTAAGTTGGCGTTCCTATAACAGTCAACTTCCCTTACATCCTGCTTTTTATATACTTTTACAGAATAAGTGGTGATATCGGCCACTTTTTAAAAGACTTTACATCGTTGATTTTTTATAACGTATTAACGAATAATCGATCCTTCCAAGTGATTCCTTTGGTATAAGCTTCTTTTAAACCGACTATTTTTCTTCATTCTGTCTTTTTTTTGCTTTTTCCATTTTTTTGCAATACATCATAAATCTCGGTTTTATTTCACCGTTTCACTATCATATTTCATCCAGATAATCTTTTTCTTGTAACACTTCTTCTTCGGATATGATTCATAATAGCGAAAGTAGCGAAACTTATGAGCTACATATTTTTCCCATTGCATTGTGTAATTTCCCGACCATTACAGAGATAAAAATATTTCACTTTGATACTAGAAATACAAAACTTTACACGAAAGCAACTAGCAACATTGATTAAAATAGGCTTAATCTACACGGTAGGCTAAGGTGTAACGAAACATATAATATAGTGCAAAAAAAGAAAGGAATGGCTCAACAGGTTGTTCTAGGGGATTTGACTCTAAAAATGAGAGTAATCAAGGGTTACACGGGATTTAACTAACCAGTGTAGTTAGTTAATTTACTCTAGGGGATTTTTACGACATGTAGGCTATTTGGTTTAATCCTAGAAATTTATTAGTTGAACATGTTCCTCCATCTAAATCCATAGTACTAATCATTGTGGTCTCGAGTGATATACCAGGCCAAGTTCTAAAGTTCACTACATCACTGGCAAACTCATAATTTTGTGGAATTTTTAGGTAGACAATTGGAAACAGAATAGGCTTAATTCTCATAATATGTATCAAGGGTTATAGTGCGCTAGGTAATGTAACTAGTGATTTTAACAAAAGTCATGCTAAAAAAAATTAATTTGGCCTATTTTTAAGCACTTTTAAGCTCGTAGCATGTTATTTTGTAAAAAAGAAGACAAGTACGTACTAATTCTCCATCCCCTCACTTAAATTATATAACGTCCTCGTTGTTTAGATAAAACAATTAAATAATAAGGAAGAATAGAATTAGAACGGAAAACTCCTTGATTTTTTTGCTCGTGATAATTCTCCAAGATGAGTTCTTGAGAAAAAAGTGTGTTGACTAGGGCTTCAGAATGCCCGGATAAGTTTAACACGTGTCTTTTTCAGATTATACCATATCATAGTTTCAGCAAGGTCCTGCATAAAAGATAAGAAGACAAGTGCAATTTCTATCTCGCTACAATGGTACAAGAAAACAATTAAACACACAACTGTATAGGGATCAATACGCCATATCCCAAACCCTAGGATACGCCGTATGATTCTTGTAAAAACAATTAAATATTTTTAAAGTACTGGAAATTAATTTACAGACTGATAACGTCCAGACAAGTCCATACGCCTTATCCAGAGGGGTTTGATACGCCGTATGGATTGTCTGGGAAGAAATATTCAATGCAAACAATTTAAAATACGACAAACAATTTAAAAACGATCGGGTTGTCTCCCGGTAAGCACTTTTATTTCAGCCAATCGTTAAGTTCGACATTTTCCAATTTAATCTCATCCTTATAAAACAATTTGGGGTCGAACGGGATGCCAAATGTCACATACCAATTCTTGATTAGGAAAATGAATGACATCCTATTGCTAAGATGATTACAAGTCATGATATTAACATTTAGATTCTTGATAAAAGTTTTAGTTTTGAAAAATTTATTAGATGTATAATGACTTGTTTCCAAAATCTTATTTGACCTTTGTGTATCAACATTTATTACATTAGGTAATGGTATGATAGACATATCCCCCGAAGGTTGCTCAATATCGATTTTATCGTTATCATTGTCCGTATCCGATTTTAGATCATTAGGATAAATCACGTTAAAAGGAAATAAATCATTAAAGTATAAAACGTTTTGTTCCTTTTCATCACATTCGGACAATGACGTTTCATTATTAAATTCATCGATATATTGAGGACTTACAATATGTTCAGTTAAGAAATCTGATTTAGACATTAGAGCATCATTGTAAACAATGGCTGGAAATTCATTCTCAAAATCTTTAAAGAAGTCTAAATCATTAGAATAACTGACCTCAGGCTCGGGTGTTGGAAATAAATGTATATTTACTTTATCATTTTCCGAATCCATTTTCAAATTGTCGACAGAAATTATTTTATAGGAAAATGAATTTTCGTCATAAATTACCGTGTAATCTTCGTCGTCGGATTCGTCAAACGATATTCTAAATTCAGTTTCATTGTCATTAAGAGGACTTATCGTGGGTTCCCAAGAGAGCGCTTCTCTAGATGTATCATCAAGGACTATAGTTGGGAATTCGGATTCGAAGTTTGTAAAGCAATCGTCCTCATCTTCACAATATTCCATCTTACCGTATGTGGCAGTTTATCGATTAAACGTCTCATCGCGACTAAGAGCTTTTTCTTCTTGAAGTATGATGTATTCCTCCATAGTGATATTGGGGTTGTCCATTTTAACCTATAATACATTTGCTAGAAAAAAATTGTCAAATATCCTAATACGCCGTATTCAGTAAACTGAATACGCCGTATTGATGATAGAGTCGAATACGCTGTATTGGTTTTGAAAAATTTATACGCCGTATCCAAGAAGTTGAATACGCCGTATTCAGTATTCGACTCAGAGTATTACAGAAGACTGTAATAATGCAGAAAACACACAAACACGCAATATGCAAATATATACAATGCACACAAGCAAACAATTACAAATAGAATTTAAACAATTAGATTATACTAAGCTAAAATGGTTAGAAATAGTAATAAGAATAAGGTTTAATTAATTCACTCCCCGGCAGCGGCGCCAAAAACCTGATGTGCTGTCGTGTAGGGTCAATTATTTGATTATCAAGTTTTAAATTTATATTTAGCCGACAAACCTAAAATAACACTTTAACGAGCAGTGTACCCGGTCAAGATGGAGTTTCGCGATAAGTAGGGTGTCGAACACTAAGAGTGAAACATTAATCATAAATTTTATCAGTATTTTAATTAGTTCTAATTAGTCTATTTATTGGTTAAACCTATGCTATATACGTTGTCTAATGATATGGGGGTTTTCAGCCTAAGAGACTGGCACATGTTTGGTTGTGACAAATATCAATTCAATAAACAATAAACACAAAAAAAGAAAATTAGGAGATAGAAAAGTGGTACAAGCCAAATGATAAAAAACTGTATTAGCCATATTAAATCTAGTTAAATGTTGGTTTGTTTGTTTTAGTGCAATGATTTAATTATCACAAAGCGGCATATCATTCTTAAGACTTAGGCACGACATCATCCTAAGACCTAGATACGATTAATCCTGTCACAATTAACGCATCCGCATAAAGCATCCTTTAGTTTAATTATAATCTATCTTAAGGAATCAAAGCAGTGGTGATCCTGTTAGAACCCTAGCCCAATGGGACTTTACCCACATATTTGTTTGATGGTGTTTTATATACTGGTAGTCCACTATTCAAATCTTTATTAGTTAATTAAGAGCATGATTGCATAAACATAAACGGGTCACCTACCCGTCCAACTAAGCTCATAATTCAAAGACAAAGACAGAACGTTATTTGTGATCCTATTGGTCCAGTAATATAAAACACGATATGGAGAGATATCCCGGTATCTAGATTACTTGGTCCATATCACTAGATCCAGAATGATAGGTCGCATATTCAAACACATAAACAAGTATGAGGTGATAAACATAATTAAAAAATCAATGATAAATTAAGAAATCAATTTTAAAACAAACAAAACATTGAACTTTCATTAAGATGGCTAATACCCAAGGGTATTAGCCTACAACCATTGTGATTATACAAGCGTAATCAAACAATGAAAATCGAACGATTAAGAGAGTAAAAATTACACGATGTCTTCTATGGATTCATGATCAATGCTTGACCTTGGTGGCTGATCTTCTCTTCTAAAATTCATCTTCAATGAGTATGGTATGAAGAATATGATATTGCACACTGAAAACTCATTTTTGAGTCTTCTATTTATAGTGTCTGAAAAAGACTTGATACACCGTATCTGGCAAGGTAGATATGGTGTATTGGGCTGGATTCCTTGGAGTGCGCGCTACATTCTCAATCAATTAGAGATATATTTCCCAATTTACTTGATTTATTGTATCTTTGAATAGTTATATTCGTGGATACGGCGTAAGGAAACATAAGGGATACGCCGAATTAGGAATTGGTTAAACGCGTTTTCTTGTGAAGTCTTGGCGCATATACGCCGTATCTCTTTCGTTGGATATGGCGTATGTACTCAGAAATCATCATTCTTCAAATATCTTAATTTTAGCTCCAAATTATGCGCCTTTTAGCTTGTCTTCACAAAACACTCCTGGATTACTGTATTTATCAACTTTAAAGCAATTAAGTACCAAATAATGCAATAATTATATAAAAGCGGGCAAAACAGATAGGATAAATGATATAATAAAGTGACGTTATTTGATGTCATCACTTCTCGTTTAATTAAATGGACTTAAATAATTTCGGATGAAATATTTAAGTTGTCAAGATTTTTAGATCGAGGAAAGGTTTAGAGGTAATTGACGAAATTTGGGTGACATTTTAATTAACCTTTCGCTAATTAAAAATACTTTGATTATTCTAGATGAAATAACCAAGTTGTCAAGCCGAGAGAAGATTTAGCGAAGATTTAAGTGACGTTTTTAATTAACCTATCATTAATTTAATACATTAATTACTTCGGATGAAATAATTAATTGTCACGATTTGGAGTGTTTGTATGACGAGAGAGATGATGAATACATGACGATAATAGAAGAGAAAGATGGAGGAAAGATGGAGTCTATGCTTATAAGCCAGAATCTATAGACATTGTTCTTTCAATGTATGTGGTCGAAGCGAAAGTCGTAGTCGAAGAGAGTTTGTTTCATCCATAGTGCTTTGATGTCATGCATTTCTGACGCTTGTATAATAGTTGCAAGACATATCCTACTTCTATGTTAATTATTATCCACCAACTTACTTTTCTTCTTCTGCGTGAGTTCACTACTTATGGACATAGAAGATTTCCATTTCATAGAGGTATGTAGAGAATCCTAATTCAACTACGTGAAGCCAAAGTTCATCATGAGCAACTTCATGCTTTTTACTTGATTCTAGATAACCAATCAAATGTCATTTCTAGTTACTACATTATTTTCTCAAGCTTAATTTATATTCTATTTTCTACAACCCTTTTGTTTAGCAAATATTACTTGTAGCATGATAACACATAATCATTTAACACTTTGCACATATTCTATATTCTAAGTAATTAGAGAAGAAGACATACCTTTGCCTATGATATATTTTCTTCAATATCTTCTTGTGAAAATGATTTGATCAAAGGCGATTCCATTTGGTTATTTCGTCATGAAGTTAAGAATGAATGATCTTCAATCTACTCGTCGGGTTCCACTATAAGTTCACAAACATTCTACCTTGATGTCACACCCCACCAAGGCGGAAACAAGAGGCATATAATCATGGATATCATCACAACACAATGGTGTCAAAAATAGAGAAACACTAAATGCATAATTAAGCAATAAAGACACAATGTGTCATGACAATACCGAAAACCAAAAGAACGACATCTTGTATTAACGAAAAAAGGTCTCACCAATACAAGAACAATATTTCACGATCCTAATAAAATCAAATAACATCCAACAAAATCATGCAACAAACATAAACAAACTCAGGAGCGAACTCTAATGCAATTCTAGCGGTCATTCTAGCCACCTCTCTTAACCTTAGTATTCTCATGAAGCTCACCTAAAAATGATACTTAAAAACGTCAACACAACAGTTAGTGAGAGTCATAGGTTTAAGACACGCAAAACAAACCTTTAAATCCAATTATTGTGATAAATAAAACATAACATAGCAGGACATACAGCGTACTATCATACAAGCTAACATGGAATCACATCTATCCACATTGAGACGTTCACGCTCAATCCTCACACAAAACATAACAACAATGAGACGATCACGCTCACTCAAACAATTCATAGTAATAAGATGATCACGCTTACTACCAATCAAATCCATAAATGCCATGAGACGATCACAATCACGCTCAAGCACAACAATTCATACCATAAAAGCAAGTAGCACATAACATACAATAGTCACGTATAGCCCATGCATCATTTAAAACACATTATCACAGTAACTAAAACATTTCAAACCTCTTTGCATCATTTTCACCCAAGAAAACATAAGAAAAAGGGGCTATGAAACTCACCTGATGCTTAGCTTCCCATAAGAATCTAACAAAAGCTTCACAAACACTTCATGGATAATCTAACATTTAAGCACACAATAAGCTACCATCAATTAGGCATTCAACCCAATATGATGTAACCTCAACTATATGGCTATCTAAGAGCTAGCCTTACCATAGTTCTATACGTGAAATTATACCATTTCTAACTCCTACATATCCATCTACATTTCCAATGGCTACACTTTTTAAATTTGTTCTGGTTATTGAGCAGAATTTTATACTCCCTTACGCGTCCTAAAACGTACCACTTAAACACTTCCAAAATACCCCAAACCAAAATTCACCATGATACATAATGTCCATAGTTGAAACCTCTCATAGCTCTCCCAAAGCCATTACCCTTTTACAAATACCCTTTAGAAATTTATTAATCCAAAGTGTCCAGAATTCGTCCAGAATCTGACCCCCTAAAAGTATGACACCAGATGACCCACTTTAACTCTCATTCAGTCCTTAGAAAAATTCAGGGGTCACACACAATATATAAACTAACTTCCACGTAATTTTGAGCCTCTAACTAGATGTCTAAGTATTTTTAGAAAAATCAAAACCAAAACTGAAATTCGTCACAGTTTTACACACTGATTTTGTAACGACCTTTTTACCCACTTCCCGACCATAAAAACTCACGAGACCAACTTTGCTGGAAAGTAGACTCTCTAAGGTTATCTCCAGTATATTGTAAATTGTTTATTTGATAATTATGATTGATTATGAACCGTTACCATCTGCCTGAATTTTTTTCTGCAGTGAATTAAACAACTAATTCGGGCGATCTAAACCCTAACGCATGATCAAATCACGAAACCAATTGAACCAATGATCAAACAATCATCATTAAACTATAAACCAGAAATTACAAGCCCCTAATTTATTTTCAAGGATTAAACCTAATCCATCAACTTAGATTACAAGAAATAAAATAAGAACTAGAATAAACAAGAATTAGAAAATTCCTTAAACCCTAATTTTTTTTTTCTCTGGATCGGTCGAACAATAGGGGATTTAGGGATCCTTTATTTTTGTATTTATAGGCCTCCTAAAAGATATTCTAGATTAACTCTAATTAGGAATTAGACTTGGACTCAAATTTGTTTCCTTTTCTCCCTTGTAAACCAAACCGATCGGCACCCCCTTTTATTCTTTTTTTTATTTTTTTTATTAATTACATATTTATTTACAATACCTTAAATTTTAATAAAAACCTTAACTTATTTGACTATACCTTTTTGCTTAAACGAAATTCACTAGACTTTTAAAAATAACTTTTTAACTTTTCATTTTCAACCTAACTTTCCTAAAATAGAATTTTTACATTATTCTTAACTTACCACTTAAAATCTAAACCTATCTTAGATTACTAACACAAAAATACGTATACGTAATAATACTTACACATTTAACACGGAAACGCTCAAATCTCAATAATCATTTCCTTGTCACTCAAAAGTGAACAAAATGAACTCAACCAATTTCACCACCATTTCAATCTCATTGAGATGATCACACTCAATAGATTGATTACCAATACCTCACATAACCCACATAAACTCATTTAAACACACAGAATCACATACACCATATATTGCAACAGGCACATAAGTCAATACTAACGGTTTGACTAACCTACTCAAATCATGGTTGTCACAGTATCCCCTCCTTTAGGAAATCTCGTCCCGAGATTTAACTAGCCGATTTACCAGCTTCTACAACGAACAACTGAGGATATTTAGACTTCATATCATCCTCGCATTCCTAAGTAAACTCAGGACCATGCTTAGAATTCCAATGAACTTTCACAAGCGATATCTTACTACATTTTAACCTCTTAACTTCACGGTCCATAATCTCTACAGGTTCCTCAACAAAACAAAGAGTTTTGTCAACCTTTATCTCATCTAATGGTACATGCAAACTAGCATCAGCCAAACATTTCTTCAAGTTTGACACATGAAACGTATCATGTACTCCACTCAATTCCTTAGGCAACCTTAATCTATAAGCTACAGGACTGATCCTTTCAAGAATCTCAAATGGTCCTACATATCTCGGTGCTAACTTTCCCTTTTTCCCAAAATGAATTACACCTTTCCAAGGTGATACTTTCAACACTCGATCTCCTACTTCAAATTCCAATGGTTTGCGTCTATTATCAGCATAGCTCTTTTGACGATCTCTAGCTGCTTTTAGCTTCTCCTTTATCAACACAACTTTATCAGTCGTTTCTTGAACCAATTCAGGTCCAATCAAACTGCTTTCTCTAATCTCAGCCCAGAAAATAGGCGACCTACACTTCCTTCCGTACAAGGCTTTAAACGGAGCACATCTTATACTCGAATGATATCTATTATTGTAAGAAAACTCAGCCAATGGTAGATGAACATCCCAGCTACCACCAAAATCAATTACACATGCCATCAACATATCCTCTAAGGTCTGAATCGTACGCTCACTTTGTCCATCTGTTTGGGGATGATAAGCCGTACTCATATCCAACCTTGTCCCTAAAGCTTTTTGCACAGTCTGCCAGCAACGCAACGTAAATTGTCCATCTCTATCTGAAATAATTGACACAGGAACTCCATGTCTCGCGACTATTTCATCAATGTAGATCTTTGCCAATTTCTCAGTACTATAGTCTTCTCTTATAGCCAGGAAATGAGCCGACTTAGTCAGTCTATCGACTATGACCCAAATCGTGTCATGCCCACTTTTTGACCTAGGCAACTTAGTGATAAAATCCATAGTGATCTTATCCCACTTCCATTCAGGTATCTCAGGTTGTTGCAGTAAACCCGAAGGCCTTTGATGCTCAGCCTTTACCTTTGAACATGTCAAACACTTACTAACATAAGTAGCAATATCTCTCTTCATTCCTGGCCACCAGTACATATCACGAAGATCATGGTACATCTTATCCGCTCCAGGATGCACAGAGTACTTAGATCTGTGAGCTTCATCCATGATCATCGTTCTCACACTTCCTACTAATGGAACCCATAAACGGTCCATGAAATACAAACTCTCGCCCTCTTTCTTTTCCATCTGCTGATCTAGGCCATGCAGGTTTTCCATAAGTACATTCTCTTGCTTAAGCGCCTCACTTTGGGCTGCTTGTATCATTTCTCTCATTCCAGCATGGATAGTCACTGCCATGGCCCTTACACGTCTAGGTTTCAACCGCTCCTTCCTACTTAATGCATCAGCCACAACATTCGCCTTACCAGGATGGTAACGAATCTCGCACTCATAATCACTAAACAACTCAATCCATCTCCTCTGACGCATATTTAGCTCTTTCTGATCGAAAATGTGTTGAATACTTTTGTACTCCGTATAAATAACACTCTTAGTACCATACAGATAATGCCTCTAAGTCTTAAGAGCAAACACAACAGCTCCCAATTCCAAATCATGTGTCGTATAGTTCTTCTTATGGGTTTTTAGCTGCCTCGATGCATAAGCAATCACTTTGCCCCTTTGCATGAGTACACAACCTAATCCTTGGTTTGATGCATCATAATAAACCACAAAATCTTCCACTCCATCAGGTAGCGTCAATATTGGTGCATCACACAAGTTATTCTTTAAATTTTGAAAAGCCTGTTCTTGCTCCACACCCCACACATACTTCTGATTCTTCTGAGTTAACGAGGTAAGAGGTTTAGCAATTTTGGAAAAGTTTGCAATAAACCATTTGTAATAACCGGCTAATCCCAAAAATGATCGAATCTCAAAAGGCGTCGTAGGGGTCTTCCAATTCTTTACCGCTTCTATTTTGCTGGGATCCACATGTATACCATTCTGATTGACAACATGACCAAGAAAGTATACCTCTTGCGACCAGAACTCACACTTAGAGAACTTGGCATACAACTTCTCCTTCCTTAACAATTCGAACACCAAACCCAAATGAACTTCATGGTCCTCTTTCGTCTTCAAGTAGATCAAGATGTCATCAATGAACAAAATAATGAACTTATCTAAGTACGGTTTACAAACTCTATTCATCAGATCCATAAAGACTGCAGGTGCATTGGTTAGCCCAAAAGGCATAACTGTAAACTCAAAATGTTTGTATCTCGTTCGAAACGCCATCTTAGGTATGTCATCTTCATGCACGCGTAGTTGGTGATAACCTGACCAAAGGTCTATCTTGGAGAAATAACGCGATCCTTGTAGTTGGTCAAATAAATCATCAATCCTCGGAAGAGGATAACGATTTTTCATTGTCAACTTGTTCAGCTCTCTATAATCGATACACATACGTAGCGAACCATCCTTGTTCTTGACAAATAACACTGGCGCTCCCCATGGAGAATGACTAGGTCGTATGAAACCCTTATCTTGCAACTCCTGCAGCTGCCCAAACAATTCTTGCATTTCCGAGGGCGCTAGTCGATATGGAGACTTCGCAACAAGCGTCACTCCAGGAACTAGATCTATGCGAAACTCCACTTTTCATTGCGGAGGCAATCCTGACAAGTCTTTTGGAAACACATCTTCAAATTCACGTACCACAAATATATCGCTCAACTTTGGTTCATCCTCCTTTGCACTCTTCAATACTTTGGTGATTCCTATGACCCATTCTCCATGTACCCTAAGGATCCTACCATCCTCCACGGGTATTTCTACTACCTTCTCATGACATACTATCACAGCCTTATGTTGGGACAACCAATCCATTCCCACAATCACATCAAAGCTTCCATGACCTAAATGTATTAAGTTTATGCTAAACAGGGAACCTCCTAGTTCAAGTTTGCAGTCACGGATAATTCTATCCACTTCTACTTTCTTACCATCAGCTACTTCTATCACATAACCAAGATTCACAATACTAGGTCTCACATTAAGTAGGGGCCCAAATTCAGTAGATATGAAACTTAAATCGGCTCCAGAATCAAATAATACGGTAATAAAGTGATCATTCAGAGAGAACGTACCCGTTACAATGTTAGGATCCTGGACCTCCTCCATTGCATTCACATTCACATTGAAAGCTCTTCCTCTAACTTGGTTTCCATTACTTCGGTTATTTTGGTTGCCCTCTTAAGCCAATTGATTTCCAGCTTGCCCCGGTGCTCGATTCATCTTGGGATAAGTGTTGCGAAAATGATCTGGACTACCACACTCATAGCACACTCTTGGATTGTTACTCATTCTAACAGCATTCACCGGAGTCACTTGTCTAATTGGTGCCTAACAATTTCTGGCATAATGGCCCCGTTTTTTACAGTTATAACACACATTGCAGGGCCTGTTTACTGGGTGATGCGTATTACACTTGCTACACTTAGGATTTGAGTTTGCGACTTCATTTCTAGGAGGAGATGTTGCCATAAACCCTGTGCCCACTTTTGCCTTCTTGTTGTCTTTCCACGATCCTCCTGACTTACTAGACTCTTTCACTACTTTCCTCTTGTCATTACCCTTTGTTAAGGTACGACAACTGACTGCTTCGTCAGTAAGTATTCTAGCCCTCAGTATTGCATTCTGAATAGTAGTTGGTTGGGTTGCTTAAAGCATTCCTCATATCTCAGGAGCCAGTCCGGCTATGTACCTCTTAATACGAGATGACTCAGGTGTAACTAAGTGTGGGACCAACTTGGCCAACTCATGAAACCTATCAGTGTAGGCAGCATGATTAGCTCCCACCATCTTGTGATTCTAAAACTCATTCTCCAACTTCTCCATTTCATTACTTGGGCAGAATTCTTCAACCATCAATGCTTTAAAATTGTTCCATGTCATGGCCATTGCAGCCTCACGTCTTTTTGCTTGGACTTGAGTATTCCAATAAGTCAAAGCTTTGTTCACCAATAAACTAGCCGCATACCTCACCTTTGGATTCTCCGCACAACCACTATTATCAATCACATTTTCCATCTTCTCGATCCAACGAGTAAGCACTATCACACCTCCTTTCCCATCATATTCTTTGGGATTACAAGATTGGAATGCCTTGAAAGTGCATCCATTGTTCCCACCATTTCCATTTCCACCACCACCATTTCCTCCATTACCGTTATTAGCATTGTTCACGTTGTTAGTCACTTGAGTGACAATCTGAGGAAGAATAGTTTACAATTGATGCGCGATAATAGCAGCAATGTTAAGGTTCTTGTTGTTGTTGTTATCATTGTTGTCGCGTCGACGTGATGGAGCCATTATCTATAAGATATAAAATTTATATACATTAGACGATATAATAGGGATCATGATCTTATCATACTTCTTAATAACCATATACATACATGCAACGCATCAACAATAATCCATGTAATCATACTCGCAAGTCCACCTATGTTGTGGCGCATGTATAATTATGTAGGCCACCATAATTATAGATGCCCCTTTCATAGTTGTACTCCCTCCTATGAAGACACTTCATAAAATAAACACACCATATAGCACCTTAAAAAAATATGAAACCAACAAATAACACAAGGAATAATCCTAATAATCACTTTTATTATTAATACTCAGAATCCAAACATCGAAAATAACATTCCTAACATGGCTCCAAACGTCAAAAGAAAGAAAAACAAGCTAAAACATATCAATCACTTAGAACAATATGGGCAGTTACGAGACGCGCGGTCATGATCAGCTTTAGTTGTCTTTTTCCACACAGGTTTACTACTTGCGATGGACTCAAGGTCTGAGTCCAATTCATTCCTCTCAACTTCTTCCTCATCTTCTATCAACCATCCATTCATGTTACCCTTTGGCTGCTAGGATTTACAGATTTGATGAGACAAAAGAATGAAACAAGAAGGACTAATTCAGCATTATGAGATTCTAAAAGACTTGAAGTCAAACAGTAGTTATCTTCTCATTTAATGCAGTCAAACAACGATTAATGCTGATTGAAGATCCCATTCAATGCAGTCAAACAACGATTAATGCTGATTAAAGATTAATTACAACTTGAAGATTAATGCTGATTTAGTTTCCTAATTATTTAGTCAACCATATTAAATACATTGACTAAGTATTTAATACAATTGTTGATTGTAATTAGTTTTCTTTGTAAGTCTTGATCTTTCCCTATATAAAGAGATCATAGACATAGGTTTAGTGCATCCAGAAACATAGAGCTCTCCCAATGAGAGTCTAGTAAACGTGTGCGTGTGTGTACACAGTAGTTAGTTAGTTAATAGTTATTTAGCTAATAGTTAGTTAGTAGTCTCAAAGTATAGATTGGGGCAAGATGGAAACATATGATAATAAAACCTTGTTTGATAATATACTGTTCTTATTATTCCGCTGTGCATATTTATTATTGGCTCTGATACCACTTGTAGGTCCTTGGTCTAGGATCTATATAGCCTTTGTAAGACGATAGTTAACTTGAATAAATCCAAATCAACTATGTGAGAGACACTGACTATGAATATCAAGTGTTAATGCAAAATCTTAACACAAGAATTAAGAAGAACAATAATACTAATTTTGCTATTGATTTCTCTTAAGCATCAATGCTTCTATTACATATATAAAACTCTATGCCGTAGGGTTCCTTTTATACACAAAGGAAAACCCTAGCAGGCTTTACAAAACGTGTGAAAGGATAATGCATATCATTTCCTAAGATATCTCCTAAGATTAAATGATCCTTAAGGCTAAACTAACTAATACATAGATGTCTATAACACATCTACTAACTATCTAACTATGCTAACTAACTAAACGTGTACACACACATTTTGTTTTAGTCGACTCTCATTGAGAACACACACTTTTCTGGATACTAAAACAATATGCCTAGACCTTCTTTTATAACATAAGGAGTCAAGGCTTTACATGGAAACTATTTAAAAGATATTAATGAGTTTGACCAAATCTTTATCTCTTCATCTTTATCTCTTTTTGACCAAATCTTTATTTTCTTCTACATCTTGTAGAATCCCACAATGACGACTTTGGTCCTTTTGTTTCCATCTTGTTTCATTCGTGTTTTGTCTTATCAACTCAAATATAATTCCCAACAATCTTCCCCTAGTTGATAATGACAAAACCAAATAAGCACGAACTTCCCCTGAAGTTAATATACGAATGAAAACTTCCCCTTAAGCTACCAAGGATCTACAAGTTGCAAATCATCAAATCTTCTTCCCCTTTTTGTCATCATCAAATCGGGGACTAAAGTATGCAACTTCGATCTTCACAACCACGAACCAATATTACACTTCTAATCCAAGCCTTCTATCTCCTCAAATTACCCACCATTAAGCACAATAAGAAAAATGAACTTGAGTAGTAGACACTCACACTAGCAGTAGTAATAATGACTAGTAGTAGCAAAAACCTTCACCTCGATGTAGCATGTAAATGGTTAAACATTTTAACATTAAGCTTCCCCTGAAACCCATATGTTAACCATTTCTTGAATCTTCAATTCTGTAGGCTCTATGTAATAATTACTGATGAAGAAAATTAAGTATAACGAACTTGATGCTCAAGTAGAACAACCTAAACTTGTGTCTTATATCTTGTTTATCCACGCGACGTCGAACTCATACCAAGACCAAAATATAAGTAGATCACAATCTCTTGACAAAATCCTCATCTATGAGACACATATCTAAAGTGATAGCAAATGTGAGCATTGAGCACCATAAGAAAAATCACACACCTTTGCTAGATTCGTCAAGTCTTCGTCACAACGTTATAAGCACGAACAAGTTACCTCCTCCTAAAAGGTATGATAAAACACAAACCCAAATAATTCCACTTCAACTTCAAATAGGTCATAAACAACCTTCTTCGTAACCAATTCGAACAAATAATCCAAAATACGAGCCTTTGAAACTTTTAGGAACATTTAAACCAAAAACCTTCTATGTTGGCCACCATAATTATAGATGTCCCCTTTCACAGTTGTACTCCCTCCTATGAAGACACTTTATAAAATAAACACACCATATAGCACCTTAAAAAAAATATGAAACCAACAATTAACACAAGGAATAATCCTAATAATCACTTTTATTATTAATACTCAGAATCTAAACATCGAAAATAACATTCCTAACATAACTCCAAACGTCGAAAGAAAGAAAAACAAGCTAAAACATATCAATCACTTAGAACAATATGGGCAGTTACGAGACGCGCGGTCATGATTAGCTTTAGTTGTCTTCTTCCACACATGTTTACTACTTGCGGTGGACTCAAGGTTCGATGTCCAACATCATTCTTCTCTGAACTTCTCCTCATCTTCCATACAACCATTCCATTCATATTTACCCTTTGGCAGAGGGTAGTCCGTATGTGGAGCAAACTCAATTCATGGTAATTCCTTGTTGAAGTTGTGGGTAAAACCCACAAAATCACTACAGGTCATGTCTTCTAGGGTTGTTCCCTGGCTCTTCTTTCAGACGTTTCAATAACCTTGAAATAGTTCCAAACTCTGGAGATAAGTGCATCCTTGCAATTATCTTTGTTTCAATTTCCTCAACCGTTTGTCCATCAACTTCCTTCAAGGTCATCTTCTCTTCGACTCTACACGGCTACATGGCAATAGGAATTCGAATCTTGCGGTTACACCGCTTGCTATTCTTAATCCTTTTACACCCAGTTGCGAAAGCAACTGAATCATGGTACTTTCTACGAATAGGGGGAGACATACTATAATAGACTACAAAACATAAGGCTATACAGAAACGGATCTCAAAATAAACAAAGAAAAACTCAACTTAGATATATAGTAAATAGTATAATGTCAAATTATGAAACCTTAGGAAAATAAGCATAATAGGGTATATAGACTTACACATAATCCCCTAAATGCATCTATAGTGAGGGAACCCTTAAGCTAAGTCAATGGCTCCCAACCACGCTAGTTCTTCACTCTATAACCATAGGCTCTGATACCAATCTGTCACACCCCGCCAAGGCGGAAACACGAGGCGTAACATCATGGATATCATCATAACACAATGGTGTCAACAATAAAGAAATACTAAATGCATAACTAAGTAATAAAGACACAAAAGAACGACATCTTGTATTAATGAAAAAGGGTTTCACCAATACAAGAACAATATCTCAAGAAACTATTAAAATCAAATAACATTCAACAAAATCCATGCAACAAACATAAACAAACTCAGGAGCGAACTCCAATGCAATCTTAGCGGTCATTCTAGCCACTTCTCTTAACCTCAGTATTCTCATGAAGCTCACCTGAAAATGATGCTTAAAAACATCAACACAACGGTTGGTAAGAGTCATAGGTTTAAGACACTCAAAACAAACCTTTAAATCCAATTACTGTGATAATTAAAACATAACATAGCAGGGCATGCAGCGTACTACCATATAAGCTAACATGCAATCACATCAATCCACATTGAGACGATCACGCTCACTCAAACAACTCACAGTAATAAGACGATCACGCTTACTACCAAACAAATCCATAAATGCCCTGTGACGATCAGGCTCAAGCACAACAATTTATACCATAAAAGCAAGTAGCAAATAACATACAATAGTCACGTATAGCCCATGCATCATTTAAATCACATTATCACAGTAACTAAAACATTTTAAAACCTCTTTGCATCATTTTCACCCCAAGAAAACATAAGAAAAAGGGGCTATGAAACTCACCTGATGCTTAGCTTCCCAAAAGAATCCAACAAAAGCTTCACAAACACTTCACGGATAATCTAAACAATTAAGCACACAATAAGCTACCATCAATTAGGCATTCAACCCAATATGATGTAACCTCAACTATGATGGATATCTAAGCTATCTACCATAGTTCTATACTTGATTTAACCCTTTTCCAACTCCTACATATGCCATTTACACTTCAATGCTACACTTTAAATTTTCTGGTTTTGAGCAGAATTTTATACTCACTTACGCGTCCTAAACGTACCACTTAAACACTTCCATAATTCAAACCAAAACTCATCATGCTACATATATGTCTTATGAACCTCTGATAGCTCTCCCAAAGCCATTACCCATTTACAAATACCCTTTAGAAATTCATTAATCCTAAGTGTCCAGAATTCGTCCAGAATCTGACCCCCTAAAAGTATGAAACCAGATGACCACGTTAGACCTCATTACATACTTAGCAAAAATTCAGGGGTCACACACAATATATAAACTAACTTCTACATGATTTTGAGCCTCTAACTAGATGTATAAGTATTTTTAGAAAAATCAAAACTGAAATTCGTTACAGTTTTACACACTGATTTTGTAACAACCTTTTGACCCACTTCCCGACCATAAAAACTCACAAGACTAACTTTACTGGAAAGTAGACTCTCTGAGGTTATCCCCAGTATGTTGTAAATTGTTTATTTGATAATTTATGATTGAGTTATGACCGTTACAAAACTGCCTAATTTTCTGCAGTGAATTAAACAACTAATTCGGCGATCTAGACCCTAAAGCCTATGATCTTATCACCGAAAAACCAATTGAACCAATGATCAAACAATCATCATTAAACTATAAACTCTAGAAAATTTAAAACCCTAATTTATTTTCATGATTAAACCTAATCCATCATGCTTAGATTACAAGAATTAAAATAAGAACTAGAATTAAACAAAGAATTAGAAAATACCTTAAACCCTAAAAATTTCTTCTTCTTCTTCTCTGGATCGGTCGAACAAATAGAGGTTTAGGGATCCTTTATTTTTTTGTATTTATAGGCTCCTAAAATAATCCTAGAGAAAGCCTAATTAGAATTTGTTTCCTAATACAATTCTTTTTTTTTTTTCTTTTTTTTTTTTTTCCTTTTATTCGGCCGACTAGGCCCTTTGTATATATTTTTTTATTTTTTTTTCTATTTATTAATTATATAATTACTTGTATTTCCTTAAATTTTTAGAAAAACCTTAACTAATTTGACTATACATTTTTGCTTAAACGAAATTCATTAGACTTTTAAAAATAAGTTTTTAACTTTTCATTTTCAACCTAACTTTTCTAAAATAGAATTTTTTTCATTATTCTTAACTTACCACTTAAAAATCTAAACCTATCTTAGATTACTAACACAAAAATACGTATACGTAATAATACTTACACATTTAACACAGAAACGCTCAAATCTCAATAATCATTTCCTTGTCACTCAAAAGTGAACAAAAATGAACTCAACCAATTTCACCACCATTCCAATCTCATTGAGATGACCACACTCAATAGATTGATTACCAATACCTCACATAACCCACATAAACTCATATAAACACATAGAATCACATACACCATATATTGCAACAGGCACATAAGTCAATACTAACGGTTTGACTAACCTGCTCAAATCATGGTTGTCACTGATGATTATAAGGTGAAAGTGGTGAAGTGTTTTGTATAATGGTTCTTGGATTATATGGAGAACTTGTTATATCCTAAGGTTTAAAATCCCACATAGTATCATATAGCATTGTTATAAGTTAAAGTAGAAAAAGTTAAAAATCAAGAAAATTTGAATTTTGACGCCTGGACTGGTGAGCCACGGATCCACTAAAACAACGTACGGATCTACCATATGGTGGATCCGTGGGTAGCATGTTCTAACAAAAACGACCAGAACTGCATTTTTCACCCAAAACTCAAAACAAATTGGCGTGCAAACGTCATTATCTACTACCAAATAATAGTACCATGATAAAATATCCATAAAGAATAGAAAGATAAATACGTGCGTAGTTTCAACATCCAGTTCAAGCATGCAGATTCAAGTAGACAAGTTAATAATCCAAAGACACGATATTAAACATTTAAATTATTTCACAAACAAGTCTTCCTTTAACGACATCCTTTCTTCAACATCCTTGCAAAGTTATGCAATGCTCTACCCAAGTTTTTGAACATCCCTCTTGTCTCTCTTTGTTCCTTGGACATGTTTGGATCATCTTTAAGAGCCCTACTATAAGACCTAGGGAAAAGCTTAGTACTAGGCGAGTCTTCATTATCTGAAGGTGGCGATTCGGTTGATGATAAAGTGGTAAATTGGGGACGTTTAGACTTTCCTACATTCCTAGCTCTTTTGGGAGGAGGCTTTTTGGGTTGTTTTCCCTTAAGGGAGGATATTTTCCTAGGGACAAGTTTATAACGTTCATCAAATGGGTGTTCTGCCATGTTTGCTTTGAGGTTCTTAAAGAGACGAGTTAAGATCATGCCATAAGGTAGAACTTTGTCTTTTCGGTCTCTAAAGACGTACATCCTCTTAATGATGAAGTAGGCAAGGTTGAAGGGTTGTCCATTTTCTAGGCAATACAACATCAAGGCAATAACTGCTTGAGTGTGGTCTCTATTTCCTATGGCAGAATAGACATTTTCCCTAATGACTATTTCACAAGGTCTATGGTGACTGAAGAGCTCATTGGTTTTAATTTGGTTTGACAACTTATGAATGGTTTTTCCTTCTTTTTCTACCCTTTCATGAACTATTCTTTGATAGATTAGGTTTCGGATATCATCAATAGCCGAAAGTCGTGAGTTGTAAGGTTCAATTTGCTCAAGGGTTTTCTTAAGTTCATCAAGACCCTATGCATCAGAGTAAATCCAAATGCCTTGATTGGGAAGAGAGGTAAGCTTGGTAAATTAAGCAAGAGAGATGTTGAAATGATGATTGTTGGTTGTGAATTGAATTGAGAGATGGTTGTTTGGGTCTCTATCTAGATGAAGGGTTTTGTAAAACTCAAAGATAAATCTCAAACAAATTTGCTCATCTAGAGAAAGCAAGCAATCAAAACCTATAGCGGTAAACTTAGCCACTGAGTCATCACTAAGGTCATTATAGAAGGATGGGTCAATGGTTCTCCCTTCATGAACATACCTACTCTCTAAAGTCCTATAGATATCCCTAAGTTCATCGGACATGTTGGGATCATTATAAATTTTTGAAGCATAAGCATGGGTTTTCTTGTAATCTTGTTGGTATTCGCTTGGCATTTTGGTACCTACGTGCTTTATAGTGATTTTAATGAGAAAAAATTATAAATGAAGCATAATGCTATTTCTAAGTGTGTGTCTATATGGACGTAATGTGGATGTGCGGTTTGCTTGACTCAAACAAAAGAAAAATAGCGAGAATGATAGTAATAAGCAAACCTTAATGCACAACCTATGTTTGATATTGCTCTATACGAATGAAACGAAAAATGCTTATGAATTAAGTGTTTCGTATATACATTCATGAGACCTAATATATGAAGAAAATGTTTTTGCGTTGTATTAACAATGTAGTTAAACAACCCTTGTTTTAAAAAGTTCTTAGAAGTAAGGTTTTATTCAAAGATCATAACTTGGGGTTTTTGGCGAAAATTGATTTTGGCAAATGATGACATCAAATAACGTCACTTTATTATATCATTTATCCCATCTGTATTGCCCACTTTTATATAATTATTGCATTATTTGGTACTTAATTGCTTTAAAGTTTATAAATACAGTAATTCAGGAGTGTTTTATGAAGACATGCTAAAAGGCGCATAATTTAGAGCTAAAACAAAGATATTTAAAGATTGATGATTTCTGACCAATACGCCATATCCAACTAAAGAGATACGGCGTATCAACGCCAAAGACTTTACAAGAAAACGCGTTTGACCAATTCTCAATACGACGTATCTGACTGCTTCCATACGCCGTATCCATGAAGATAACTATTCAAAGGTACAGTAAATAAAGTAAATTGGGAATGATATCAGTGATTGATTGAGAACGTAGCGCGCACTCCAAGGAATCCAGCCCTATACACCGTATCGACCTAGCCAAATATGGCATATCAAGTCTTTTTCAGACACTATAAATAGAAGACTCAAAAATGAGTTTTCAGTGTGCAATATCATATTCTATATACCACACTTATTAAAGACGAATTTTAGAAGAGAAGATCATCCACCAAGGTCAAGCATTGATCACGAATCCATAGAAGACATCGTGTAATTTTTACTCTCTTAATCGTTTGATTTTCATTATTTGATTACACTTGTATAATTACAATGGTTGTGGGCTAATACTCGCGGGTATTAGCCATCTCAATGAAAGTTCAATGTTTGGTTTGTTTTAAAATCGATTTCTTAATTTATCGTTGATTGTTTAATTATGTTTATCACCTAATACTTGTTTATGTGTTTGAATATGCGACCTATCATTTAACTGGGTCTAGTGATACCTAAAAAGTAATCTAGATACCAGGATAGCTCTCCATGTCATGTTTTATATTACTAGACCAATAGGATCACAAATAACGTTATGTCTTTGTCTTTGAATTATGAGCTTAGTTGTACCGGTAGGTGACCCGTTTATGTTTCAGCAATCATGCTCTTAATTAACTGATAAAGATTTAAATAGTGGACTACCAGTATATAAAACACCATCAACAATAAGTGGGTAAAGTCCCATTGGGCTAGGGTTTTAACAGGATCACCACTGCTTTGATTCCCTAATATAGATTATAATTAAACTAAAGGATGCTTTATGCGGATGCGTTAATTGTGACATGATTAATCGTGTCTAGGTCTTAGGATGATGTCCCGCCTAAGTCTTAAGAATGATATACCTCTCCAAGATAAGTAAATCATTGCACTAAAACAAACAAACCAACATTGAACTGGATTTAATATGGCTAATATAGTTTTCTATCATTTGGCTTGTATCACTTTTCTATCTTCTAATTTTCTTCTTTTGTGTTTATTGAATTGATATTTGTGACCACCAAACCTGTGCCAGTCTCTCAGGATGAAAACCCCCCATATCATTAGACAACGTATATAACACATGTTTAACCAGTAAATAGACTAATTAGAACTAATTAAAATACTGATAGAATATAGGATTAATGTTTCACTCTTAGTGTTCGACACCCTACTTACCGCGAAACTCCATCTTGACCAGGTACACTGCCCGTTAAAGTGTTGTTTTAGGTTTGTCGGCTAAATATAAATGTAAAACTTGATAATCAAATAATTGACCCTACACGATAGCACATCAGGTTTTCGACGCCGCTGTCGGGGAGTGAATTAATTAAACCTTATTCTTATTAGTAGTTCTAACCATTATTTAGTTTAGATTAGTATAATCTAATTATTTAAATACTGGTTGTATTTATTCACATTGTGTGTTTAAATTCCCGCATTTAATTGTTTTTAATAGTATTCTGTTCTGACTGATCACCTGATACGCTGTATCCACCAGTTGGATACGACGTATCAAACCTTCTACCCAGAACAACGTATTGAATTCTACAGTCTAAACGACGCATCTGTTCTTCCAAACAATACGGCGTATTCTGTAAACTCAATACGGCGTACTGACATTCAACAGACCTATACGGCGTATTAATATCAATTGGATACGGCGTATTTGTCAACTGATATAACAACAGTTCGATAAACATCACGCTTAAACTTCTATATCCTACTAACGTTTTCCTCTATTTTTGAGAAAGTGGTAATTACTGGTTACGACTCTGGATGATGACAAGCTTTGATGACACAAAGAATGGGAATGGAGAGCATACTAACTCACCGATGATCGCAAATCCCGAACTAAAAATCGGTGATGAATTTTTGAAAGTATTGCAGGACAACTCCTTCAATGGCATGAACGGAGGAGACGTTACCGACCACATTGCAAAGGTGCTCGAAATAACCGAATGGATTAAGATGCCTAATGTGGAAAAGAATGAACTACGATTACACGTCTTCTCGAAATCACTTAGTGGAGACGCAGAGACATGGTGGAACAATGAAATAAATGGATCAACTATTACTTGGAGTGATCTGAATGATAAATTTTTTCGTAAATATTACCCATTGTCCCATACTTGCAATAGTAAAATCCCTGATGACCTTTAATAGTATTCTGTTCTGGCTGGCGTCGAAATTCGACAACTATTGGGAGATTGACAAAAATACCAAAAACGGGCTATGAGAATTTTATGTGAATGAACGTGCTAAAGGAACGATTGGCAACCTCGACGAATACAAAGAACCATGCGAGGAAAACACCAAAAAGACATGTTCGGATACATTTTATAAACCCTATTTAGACGCACAAGAAGCAAAAGACATCTACGAAGTTATTAATAGGGAATATTCTTCGATACCAATCCCCGCTCGCCGCGACATCGACAACCCAGACGAACTGTGCAGAACTAAAGAATTCACAGTCGTACGACATTCGATAGGCAATGATGAAGAATTTGTTACTGTAGGTCCAAGCAAAATTAATACTGTTGAAAGAACTCCTGGCAGCATGTCTTGCATCTACCACGAACTCCTCAACAGAAAAGATCACGGATAGGAGGTAACACGGACGAGATAAAGAGATGAAGGAAAAAGGTCAAACTTAAAGACCAGGTGAAGAAACAAAAGTGCTTCCCGGGAGACAACCTGGTCATTTTAATTGTTTATCGCATTTTAATTATTTGTTGCACGAGTCTGTCTTCCCAGACACTCTATACGGCGTATCGAACCCCTCTGGATACGGCGTATAGACGTGTCTGGACGTTATCAGATTTAAAAACATAATATTTAATTTCCAGTATTTAATTGTTTTTACAGGGCGTATCTTAGGGTTTAGGATACGGTGTATTGATCCCCGTACAGTTGTGTGTTTAATTGTTTTCTTGTATCATTGTAGCGAGATAGAAATTGCACTTGTCTTCTAATTTTTTATGCAGGACCTTGCTGAAACTATGATATGGTATATTCTGATAAAGATATATGTTGAACTTATCCGGGCATTCTGAAGCCCTAGTCAACATACTTTTTGCTCAAGAACTCATATTGGAGAATTATCACGAGCAAAACATCAGGGAGTTTTTCGTTCTAATTCTATTTTCCCTTATTATTTATTGTTTTATCTATACAATGAGGACGTTGTATAATTTAAGTGGGGGATGGAGAATTAGAACGTACTTGTCTTATTTTTTACAAAATAACATGCAAAGTGCTTAAAAATGGCCAAATTAAAAAAAAATTAGCATGACTTTTGTAAATTATGAGAATTAAGCCTATCCTGTTTCCAACTGCTTACTAAAAATTCCACACAATTATGAGTGTGCCGGTGATGTAGTGGACTTTAGAACTTGGCCTGGTATATCACTCGAGACCGCAATGATTAGTACTATGGATTTATATGGAGGAACATGTTCAACTGATAAATTTCTAGAATTAAACCAAATAGCCTACATGTCGTAAAAATTAACTAACTACACTGGTTAGTTAACTCCCGTGTAACCCTTTGTTTACTCTTATTTTTAGAGTAAGATTCCCTAGAACAACCTGTTGAGCCATTCTTTTCTTTTTCTACACCATATTATATGTTTCGTTACACCTTTTCACCTTAGCCTTCCATGTAGATTAAGCCTATTTTAACCAAAGTTGCTAGTTGCTTTC
Source organism: Tanacetum coccineum (assembly GCA_026074375.1). Taxonomy (NCBI): domain Eukaryota; kingdom Viridiplantae; phylum Streptophyta; class Magnoliopsida; order Asterales; family Asteraceae; genus Tanacetum; species Tanacetum coccineum. The sequence continues at coordinate 22,606 of BQNB010005779.1, read as the reverse complement.
GTGTAAAGTTTTGTATTTCCTGTGTCAAAGTGAAATTTTTCTATCTCTGTAATGATCGAGAAATTGCACAATGCAATGGGAAAAATATGTAGCTCATAAGTTTTGCTACTTTCGCGATTATGAATCATGTCCGAAGAAGAAGTGTTACAAGGAAAAGATTATCCAGATGAATTATGATAGTGAAGACGGTGAAATAAAACCGAGATTTATGATGTATTGCAAAAAAAATAAAAAAAGAGAAAAAGCAAAAAAAAAGAGAAGGAAGAAAAATAGTCGATTCAAAAGAAGCTTATACCAAAGGAATCAATTGGAAGGATCGATTATTCGTTGATACGTTACAAAAATCAACGATGTAAAGTCTTGTAAAAAGTGGCCGATATCACCACTTATTCTGTAAAAGTATGTAAAGAGCGGGATGTAAGGGAAGTTGACCGTTATGGGAACGCCAACTTAGGTTGTCTTTGTCATTTCTATGATCGAGGCGTTTGTCTATATGTTCGAGTCTTTATCATGGAACGGTCAGGGGAAAGTTACTAGCAACCGTACCTTATTTGTTGGCTTAATCTATTTGTTTCGTGATTTTTTTAAAACCCATTTTACTTCCCTTTCTTAGCAACTAACCTTAAGATCTACTCGAACGAGGACTTGTACGAGCATGCATGTCTATTCTGTCGTTACGGCCATGTATGCGTGTCTCAGCTGCCTTGTTGGATGACGACTTTCGGTGAAAGTTAGAAGCTCCCTACCCTATATCGTTCTTCATCCTAACCGTTGGTTAAACACGAACAGGGATGTGATCGGATTGTATGTGTCTATTCCGTCATTACGGCCGTGTATGTACGATGTAGCTACCTTGTTGGTGTGGTACTTATGGTGAAAGACTGTTGAATGATCAACCCTAAGCCTTCTTAACCCAATTTATCTTTTGACTTGTTTCTCCTTAGCTTTAGCGGTGGAGATGTGTATCCTTGCCAAGCCTATGATAGAAAACTAATCACGACCGAGCAATTGAGCATACCAATTAAATGTTGCACCCTAGATTAGTTGAGTGATCTGAGTGTTTTCATTTCCATATTTCGTGAGGAGCTTGGTTATGTACAAGTGATTAGGACAAAATGATGCTTAAATGAAAAATCCTTAACTTCGGTTGGGACACATTTTCATAAACTAAAACTTTTCTAAAGTCTACTTGAGGACAAGTAGGATTCAAGTGGGGGGATATTTGATGACATCAAATAACGTCACTTTATTATATCATTTATCCCATCTGTTTTGCCCACTTTTATATAATTATTGCATTATTTGGTACTTAATTGCTTTAAAGTTTATAAATGCAGTAATTCAGGAGTGTTTTGTGAAGACATGCTAAAAGGCGCATAATTTGGAGCTAAAACAAAGATATTTGAAGATTGCTGATTTCTAACCAATACGCCGTATCCAACTAAAGAGATACGGCGTATCAGCGCCAAAGACTTCACAAGAAAACGCGTTTGACCAATTCCTAATACGGCGTATCTGACTACTTCCATACGCCGTATCCATGAAGATAACTATCCGAAGATACAGTAAATAAAGTAAATTGGGAATGATATCACTGATTGATTGAAAACGTAGCACGCACTCTAAGGAATCCAGCCCTATACGACATATCGACCTAGCCAAATATGGCGTATCGAGTCTTTTTCAGACACTATATCAAAAATGAGTTTTCAGTGTGCAATATCATATTCTATATACCATACTCATTAAAGATGAATTTTAGAAGAGAAGATCAGCCACCAAGGTCAAGCATTGATCACGAATCCATAAAAGACATCGTGTAATTTTTACTCTCTTATTTGTTCGATTTTCATTGTTTGATTACGCTTGTATAATTACAATGGTTGTGGGCTAATACCCTCTAGTATTAGCCATCTTAATGAAAGTTTAATGTTTGGTTTGTTTTAAAATTGATTTCTTAATTTATCGTTAATTGTTTAATTATGTTTATCACCTTATACTTGTTTATGTGTTTGAATATGCGACCTACACTTCAATTGGGTCTAGTGATACCTAAAAAGTAATCTAGATACCGGGATAGCTCTCCATGTCGTGTTTTATATTACTGGACTAATAGGATCACAAATAACATTCTGTCTTTATCTTTGAACTATGAGCTTAGTTGGACCGGTAGGTGACTCGTTTATGTTTCAGCAATCATGCTCTTAATTAACTGATAAAATTTAAATAGTGGACTACAAGTATATAAAACACCATCAAACAATAAGTGGGTAAAGTCCCGTTAGGCTAGGGTTTTAACAGGATCACCACTGCTTTGATTCCCTAAGATAGATTATAATTAAACTAAAAGATGCTTTATGCGGATGCGTTAATTGTGACAGGATTAATCGTGTCTAGGTCTTATGATGATGTCCCGCCTAAGTCTTAAGAATGATATGCCGCTTCGAGATAAGTAAATCATTGCACTAAAACAAACAAACCAACATTGAACTGGATTTAATATGGCTAATACAGTTTTCTATCATTTGGCTTGTACCGCTTTTCTATCTTCTAATTTTCTTCTTTTGTGTTTATTGTTTATTGAATTGATATTTGTCACCACTAAACCTGTGCCAGTCTCCCATGCTGAAAACCCCCCATATCATTAGACAACGTATATAACATAGGTTTAACCAGTAAAAAGACTAATTAGAACAAATTAAAATACTGATAAAATATAGGATTAATGTTTCACTCTTAGTGTTCGACACCCTACTTACCGCGAAACTCCATCTTGATCGGGTACACTGCCCGTTAAAGTGTTGTTTTAGGTTTGTCGGTAAATATAAATGTAAAACTTGACAATCAAATAATTGACCCTACACGACAGCACATCAGTGAATCACTTCAATTATGCATTCCAAGTATCATATTAGTTATACATTACTATATCTTAGTTCTAATTGTACAAAAATTGCTTGAAAAGTTAAAATCCCTAAATTATTTGATTTGTGTAAAATTAAAACCCTAGACACGAAATTAAAGAGAAAATAAGATGAAATCACTTACAATAGTATTCTTAGATTGATGATTTGTTGATGATATTTGTGATTAATTGCTCCAACTGCCTCTAATTATGATTTAGTAAAGAGGGTTTTAGTGTTTTGGTTCGTGGGTATGTTTGGATAATAGTATTTGTGGTCCTAATTTGTTCAAAAACTGGTATTTACCCGCATTCTAAGACTCACGTATCTACCTAAAATGGGACGGATCTCCCTAATGGTGGATCTATGATCCGTAGGTGTCCAAAAATATGGACAGAGTTGATTTTTGAGCAAATTGAGATAAGGTGTTGTGTTTTTGGCTATTGAAGTATGTTATATTTAGTATTAGGAGTATGTGATATGATTTTCGAAGTCAACGTCCAAGTTTTGAGTGAACCATGCAACTTGTCGTGAATATCCTGATGGAATTTCAACGTAGTCGATCCTACTAGGAGTGTGTTAATTTTTAGCATAAGTTTGACCTTTACTAATAACACAATCATTTATGAACATTTAGACTCAACAAAACATCTTCAACACAAGTGTGAGTTACAATTTGATGATTGTTCCTTTCGTCTTTTTCAATCGATTTCATAATTACATGTATTGACCATACATGTAGATGTTGAAAATATTTATGGTCATTTTATCGGTATTTTCTTTATCTAGTAAAATTCTAATCTCGATTATGTTCATGATCAGAAGTTTTGTAATTGAAACTTGTAATGAGAATTAACATCTTTTGAATAATAATAAATTACTTCATTAAATTTCCATTTACGATTATTTTTGAGATGATGGAGAATCACTATCCATGATAAGTTCCATCATTCCTAATCCTAATCTTAAATAATTAAATACTTCACATTTTAAAGGCTTAGTAAATATATCGGCTATATTATCTTCGGATGCAACTTTCTCGATAGAAATGTTGCCCTTTTGGACGTTATCGCGTAGAAAGTCGATGGCGCCTTTATTGTCGCACATAATCAGAACGTCGTCGAGGCGTATGTCGTAGTTGATGAGAGCTTGTTTCATCCATAGTGCTTGTTGACATGCCTTCCTAGCGGAGACATATTCGGCTTCGGTCATGGAGATAGCAAGGGCCGTTCGTTTCTTAGCGAAACAAGATGTCAAACAACATCCCATGAACGTACAAACGCCGCTAGTGATTTTACGATCAACGTAATCGCCCGCGTGGTCGGATTCGGTATAAACTTTAGTTTCTATTCTATTTCCTTTTGGATACCATAATCCTAAATATGTAGTTCCTCTAATATACCTAAATATACACTTAACGGCTTCTAAATGGGTAGTCTTAGGATTTTCTTGGAAACGAGCACATAAGCAACCTACTTGCGGTTAAATAAATTAAACTACCAATCATACCTCGATATTTAGAGCTATCCACAGAGTCGGCTTCATCATCCTTAGTGAGCTTGATCTCCGTTGACATCGGCGTCTTGGTTGGTTTGGAATCTTCCAGCCTGAACTTCTTTAACATCTCCTTGATGTACTTGGATTGATTGAAAAATATTCCGTCTTCCATTTGTTTTATTTGAAGACCCAAGAAGAAGTTCAACTCCCCCATCATACTCATCTCAAAATCGTCGTGCATGATTTTTGCAAAATCATCACACAAGTTTTGACTCGTGGAACCAAATATAAATGTCGTCGACATATATTTGAACAATGATAAGATGTGACTTTGATTTCTTAATAAAAAGTGTATTATCGACCATTCCCATTGAATACTCATGTTTTATCAAAAGTGATTTTTGTCTATCATACCAAGCCTTAGGAGCTTGCTTAAGACCATACAAAGCCTTTTTAAGTTTATAAACATAGTTTGGTTTTTGAAAATCAATAAACCCTGGAGGTTGAGCAACGTAAACCTCTTTTGTTTATAAAACCGTTTAGAAAAATACTTTTTTACATCCATTTGGTATAGTTTAAAATCATTTGCACAAGCAATAGCAAGAAGTATTCTAATTGACTCTAACCTAGCTACCAGAGCGTATGTTTCATCATAATCTATACCTTCTTGTTGATTATATCCTTGTACCACTAACCTAGCCTTATTTCTAGACACTATACCATTTTCATCCGATTTATTTCTAAAGACCCATTTTGTTCCTATGACGGATTGACTCATGGGTAAAGGGACTAAATCCCAAACATCATTAGCTACGAATTGATTTAGTTCTTCTTGCATAGCTACAACCCACTTTCATCTTTTAATGCCTCATTGACATTTTTGGGTTCTATAGTAGATATAAAACAAAAGAAATTACTATGATTTTGGGATTGAGACCTTTGGGTTCTTTGATTAAGATTTCATATGACTTGATCTAATGGATGATTTTTGGACTCCTTAATGTTAACGACTTCGTCAACTTCTATCGACTCATCGTCTTTATTATTATTATTTACTACTCTGGTATTCTTTTTAATGGCTTCTTCTTCACCAACATCATCATCAACCAATGGTGATAATTTTGTAAGAGGAGGACTTTCATTGAATGTCACGTTGAGTGATTCCTTGACTTTCATTGTATGTTTATTTAGCACTATATAAGCTTTACTATTTTGAGAATATCCTAGAAAAACACCTTCGTATGACTTCGGGTCAAACTTGGTTAGATAGTCGTTAGTATTTAAAATGAAGCACTTGCTTCCAAATACTTTAAAATATTCTAAAGAGGGTTTCCTTCCTCTAAATATTTCATAAGGGGTTTTTCCTAGTATTGGTCGAATTAATATTCTATTTAGTATATAAGTTGACGTATCAACGGCATTACATCAAAAATTTTGTGCAATGGATTGTTCGTTAAGCATAGTCCTAGACATCTCTTGTAAGGTTCTATTCTTTCTTTCTACTACCCTATTTGATTGCGGAGTACGTGGAGCCGAGAAATTATGAGTAATACCTTGTGCATTCGAATAAGCTCTGAATTGTACTTCATTATCAAATTTTCGACCATGATCCGTTCTAATAGCTACTATAAAGCTACCTAGTTGGTTTTGAATTTTCCTACTTAATATTTCAAATTTCTCAAAGGCTTCATTTTTAGCTTTTAGAAATCTAGTCCATGTATACCTAGAATAATCATCTACTACTACTAAGGTGTACAAATTACCTCCATAGCTTTTAATTGATGATGGACCAAATAAGTCCATATGTAATAATTCCAAACATCTTTTAGTAGAGACCATATTTTTAGCTTTATGACTTGCATGAGGTTGCTTCTCAATTTTGCAAGCATCACAGAGATGAATATCATATTTTAGCTTAGGTAAGTTTCTAACTAATTCTTTAGATGACAAAGATTGAATTAACCACATATTTGCGTGACCAAGTGTTCTATGCCATAAGGTAGAGTTATCCACTACCGTGGCCAAACATAATTTGTCTTGGGACTTATTTCCTAATTTCATTACGTATAGACCATTTTTCCTAATTCCGTTTCTTATGATTTTACCATCTTTAATTATTTTACTACCTTCTTTCGTGAATAACACTTGACACTTATTGTCACAAATTTGACCGACACTAAGTAAGTTAAATGCTAAGTTATCTACGTATTCTACATTAGATATAGTAAGGGAGTCATTTGAGATCGTACATTTGCCTATGATTTTTCCTTTTAAGTTACTTCCAAAGACAACATTACCTTCATCGTATGCTTTATAGGTAGAGAATAGACTTTTGTTACCGGTCATATGTTTGGAGCAACCACTATCTTTGATCTATTCATTCGGTTCTAAGTATGTTCTCAAGCATACCTAATTCAACAAAAACAAATTCAAGTGTTTGGTCCCTAATATCTCATGGGTTCGAAAATGTTAATGTTGTACATCCCTTGCATTTGTTGCAATTGATTAGGATATTGAAATGGGATACAATTTCCCATATGTATAAAGCCTTGACTTTGTTGGTTGTTCCAGTTCATAGGATATAAATTTTGATGAATTGGTTCTCTAGAGTTTCTTCTAGGTTGAGGTGTGTTGTATCTTGGTTGAGAAGAGATATTTATCTTAGGCGGAGGTGTTTTCGATCTAGACTTAATTTTGACATAACCTATACCACTTTTAAGTGATGGTTTTAAAGACGGTTTCTTTGCCTCATCAATTCAATTATGTATTAGTTTCTTCCTAGTAATAACAAAATCCGATCTAGAAGACATGGGTGGACTAAAAATATGTTCTGTTAATTTTTCACCACTCATGCGTATGGTGGATCCGTGTGCCTTTATGGTGGATCCGTCTGTTGCTTTTTCAGCGGACGATCCAACAAAACTCATAAGTTTATGTTGGGAATTAAATGTCTTCATACTTAGTACTGCTCAAGTTAGTACTGCTCAAGTTACAACTGCCAGTACTAACCAGTTAGTACTGCTAGAGTAAGTTAGTACTGCCAGTACTAACTTAAGACTGCTGAAGGACTTAAGACTGCTGGATAAAGATTAAGACTGCTAAAGAGATAAAGACGTATGAAGTGATTTATATTGACTTATTCAGTGAATATTCTATTTAGTTAAAAAGATACGTATAAGATTAGAATTATAGAAGATTTGTAGTTATCTTGTAAAGGACTCCTTAGTGTATAAAAGGAGATCCTAGGTTATGGTGTAAAATATATTCATATAAGTTTTTGATATATAGCTTCAAGGTTGTAAACCCTAGTACTACACAAAGTACTCGTATTATTGATAATAATAATATTAGAGCTTTTCAGTGATATCATTGTTCATATAGTTTACTGTTTCATTAATATTCTTCTAAGTATTAAAGAGTAGATTCCACATACTCTTTAGTATTCACAAAGTTTCTAACATAGTTGTTTTGGATTTATCCAAAGTAACTTAACCTTTACAAGCTAAGGAATCAATCTTAAGTTGGGATCAACAAGTGGTATCAGAGCTTGTGTTCTAAAACTTGGATCTAGAAGAAACTGACAAGAAGAACTTTTTACTCACAAGGAAAAGATGGATCTAGAAACTGCTCAAACCAATACTACTACAAAGTTACCCATTCTCAAACAGGGTGAATATGATATGTGGAAGTTAAGGATTGAGTAATACTTTTAAGTACAAGAGTATGCTCTATGAGATGTCATAGAGAATGGAAACTCATTCAAACCAACAACTCAAACAACAACAAATGCTGATGGTACCTCAACTACACTAATAACAGGTCCTATAACTACTGAAGAAAAGGCTCAAAAGAAGAATGATGTGAAGGAAAGAAGTATGTTACTGATGGCATTTCCTAATGAACATCTACTGACATTTAATCAGTACAAGGATGCTAAGACTTTGTTTGCTGCTATACAAACAAGATTTGGTGGTAATGAAGCCACAAAGAAGACATAGAAGAATCTTCTGAAGCAAATGTATGAGAAATTTAGTGCTCCAAGCACAGAGTCTCTTGACTCTATTTTTAACAGGCTTCAGAAGATTGTAAGTCAGCTGGCTATCTTGGGTGAAAATATTTCACAAGAAGATCTCAATTTGAAATTTTTGAGAAGTCTGCCTTCTGAGTGGAATACTCATGTTGTGGTCCGAAAGAATAAACCTGATCTAGACACAATGAGCTTTGATGATCTCTACAACAATTTCAAGATTGTTAAACAAGAGGTTAAAGGAACTGCAAGCTCAAGCTTAAGTTCTCAGAATATGGCTTTTGTATCATCTCCTTGCAGTACTAATGAAGTTAATACTGCTTATGGAGTTAGTACTGCTAACACTCAAGTTAGCCCTGCTAGTACTCAAGTTAGCACTGCTAGTACTCAAGATAATACTGCTAACTTAAGTGATGCCACTGTTTATGCATTTTTGGCCAGTCAACCAAACGGGTCTCAACTTATACATGAGGACCTTGAACAAATCCATAAAGATGACTTAGAAGAGTTAGATTTGAAGTGGCAGTTAACATTGCTGAGCATGAGGACAAGAAGGTTTTTCCAGAAAACTGGTAGAAAGATCACTATCAATGAGAGTGACACAACTGGATTTAACAAGTCCAAGGTGGAGTGTTTCAACTGTCACAAGATAGGACACTTTGCAAGGGAATGCAGAGGACCTATGAACCAAGATAGCAGGAACAGGAATCAAGACAGCTCTAGAAGGACTATAAATGTGGAAGAAACTTCTTCCAAAGCAATTTTGGCTATTGATAGAGTTGGTTTTGATTGGAGCTATATGGCAGATGATGAAGTCCCTACAAATATGGCTCTTATAGCTTTTTCAGACTCTGAGGTACATAACGACAAAACTTGTTCAAAAACTTGTCTAAAAAGCTTTAAAACTCTTAAAACTTAACTTGATGATTTAAGAATAGAGTTTAACAAATCTGAGTTCAATTTAGCTACTTATAAAAGATGGTTAGCATCTGTAGAAGAGCAATTTGTCTTTTACAAAAAGAATGAGGTTATTTTTTGTGAGCAACTTGCTGTTCTAAAAAGAGATCTCATATAAAGACTCAGAAATTAGTATGCTTAAAAGTGAGTTAGAAAAGCTTAAGCAAGAAAAAGAAAGCAATCAACTTAAAATTGAAAAATTTGATAATGCTTTTAAGAGTCTAGACAAATTAATAGAGAGTCAGATACCTAATAAAAGTAGAAAGGGTGTAGGGTTTGTTAGCTATAATGTTGTTCCACCTCCCCCTACATGATTATTTTCACCTCCAAAGCTTGATTTGTCCAACTCTGGTCTAGAGGAGTTTCAACAGTCTGAGTTTGAAGGCTATGGACCTAAGACTAGTAAGAATGTTAGTGAAGATATTTCTAATGAGGTTAGGAAATCTCTTGATGCCCCATTGGCTAAGAAATTGGTGTATGATGATAAGTTAAAGAAGAAAACTGTTTTTCCTACTATTGCTAAGATAGAATTTGTTAGACCTAAACAACAAGAAAAACCAGTTAGAAAACCAGTTAAGTATGCTAAAATGTACAGGTCACAAAGTCCTAGGGGAAATTAAAGAAACTGGAATAATCAGAAGTCCCAACAGCTAGGAAGTGACTTTGTGATGTACAATAAAGCTTGTTTTGTCTGTGGAAGCTTTGACCATGTACAGGCTAACTGCAATTACCATCAAAGGGAAAGGGAGGTATCTAGGAATAATTATACAAGGGTGAATTACAATTATTCTGCTAAAAAGGCTTACCCTAGTGCTCACAGAAACATGGCTCCAAGAGTAGTTTTAATGAAAACTGGCCTAAGACCACTTAATACTACTAGGTCTGTTAATACTGCTCATCCTAAAACTACAGTTTATAGTGCTAGACCAATTTCATGTTTTTCTAAATCAGCACAATCAACTATAAAGAGGCCCTATCATATAAGAACAACATTAACTAACAAAAATTTTAACCAAAAAGTTAATACTGCTAAGGGAAAATTTTATACTGTTAGGCCAAAAGCAGTTAATACTGCTAGGCCAAATTCAGCAGTAGTTAATGCTGTTAGGGCAAATCAGGTTAATGTTGTTAAGGCCTTAGCATGTTGGGTTTGGAGACCTACCAAACTTAATAGTGCATCAATTACTTTGAAGAGACATAATTATGTTGATGCACGAGGCATATCCAAGTCAGTGATGACTTGGGTCCCCAAAGGAAACTAATTTCCTTATTTTTATGTGCAGGGTCATCCACAAAAAGAAGATCAAGGCTATGTTGACAGTGGATGCTCAAGACACATGACAGGGAACATGTCCTATCTCTCAGACTTCAAGGAATTTGATGGAGGATATGTTACCTTTGGGGGAGGAGCCAAAGGAGGGAAAATTACTGGTAAAGGAACTCTTAAAACTGGTAAGCTTGATTTTGAGGATGTGTACTTTGTCAAGGAGTTACAGTTTAACCTTTTTAGTGTTTCACAGATGTGTGACAAAAAGAACAATGTTCTTTTTACTGACACTGGATGTTTTGTTCTGTCTCCTGACTTTAAGTTAGCTGATGAGAGTTAGGTTTTACTTAAAGTTCCTAGAAAGAACAATATGTACAATGTTGATATGAAGAATATTGTTCCTAAAGAGTGTTTAACTTGTCTTGTTGCAAAGGCCACACTTGATGAATCAATGCTATGGCATAGGAGGCTAGGTCATGTAAATTTTAAAACTATTAATAAACTTGTTAAGGAAAATCTTGTGAGAGGTTTACCTACAAAACGTTTTGAAAATGACCAAACTTGTGTTGCTTGCCTTAAGGGAAAGCAACACAAAGCCTCTTGTAAGTCCAAGATTCAGAACTATATTACTCAACCTTTATTCAAGTGGCATATGGACTTTTTTGGCCCAACTTTTGTGAGCGGCTTAATGCATAAGAAATATTGTCTAGTTGTCACTGACGATTATAGCAGATTTACTTGGGTTTTCTTTTTGGCATCTAAGGATGAGACTAGTGGCATTCTTAAGAGCTTTATAACTGAGATAGAAAATTTAGTTGATAAGAAAGTAAAGATAAAAAGTTGTGACAATGGAACAGAGTTCAAAAATAGAGTTATGAGTGATTTTTATGAAAAGAAAGGCATTAAGAGGGAATTTAGTGTAGCTAGAGCTCCTCAGCAAAATGGTGTTGTTGAGAGGAGAAACATGACACTAATTGAGGCTGCTAGAACCATGTTAGCTGACTCTAAGTTACCTACTACATTTTGGGCTGAAGCAGTTAATACTGCGTGCTATGTACAAAATAAGGTATTAGTAGTTAAGCCTCATAACAAGACCCCTTATGAACTATTTAGAGGTAGAACACCTTCTCTAAGCTTCATGAGACCATTTGGGCGTCATGTTACCATTCTTAATATCTTAAATTATTTAGGCAAGTTTGATGGAAAGTCTGATGAAGGATTCTTTGTTGGATACTCATTGGATAGTAAGGCTTTTAGAGTATACAACATTAGAACTAGGAAAGTAGAAGAAAACTTACATATTAGGTTCTTGGAGGATAAGTCTATTATTGCAGGAGATGGACCAAAGTGGCTGTTTGATATTGATGTTCTAACAACATCAATGAATTATGTGCCAGTTGTTGCAGGTACAAACTGTAATGATTTTGCAGGAACAAAAGAAAGTATTGATGCAGGTTATTCTAACAAGGAGACAGGATCTAGCCGAGACTACATTTTGATGCCACTATAGAAAGATGGTTCACTATTTGATTCTTTTTCAAAGAATGCTAGCAATGATAAACCACAACCTTCTAGTGATGCTGGAAAGAATGATGATGAAGGTGTAAGTAAAGAAAGTATAATTGATAATCAAGAGAGGCCTGAAAACAATTCTTATGATGTTAATACTGCCGGACCAAGTATTAACACTGCCAGTACAAATGATAATACTGGTAGTCTAAATATTGATACTATTAGTCCAGCAGTTACTACTGCTCCACTTGAAGCCACACATGCTGATTTCTTTGGTTATCAAACAAAAGTGGATATGAGCAACATTACTAACACATATCTAGTTCCTTCTACTCTAAATACAAGAATCCATAAAGGTCACTCACTTGAACATGTGATTGGTGATGTGCAATCTGGTGTTCAGACAAGAAGAATGACAAATGAACAAGGGTTTATTAGTGCTGTTTATGAAGGGAAAACTCATGAAGACCTTCATACTTGTTTGTTTGCTTGTTTCCTATCTCAGGAAGAGCCCAAGAAGGTAATCCAAGCATTAAAAGATCCAAGCTGGATAGAAGCTATGCAAGAAGAGCTTTTGCAATTCAAATTACAACAAGTTTGGACATTGGTGGATTTACCATATGGCAAGAGGGCCATTGGAACAAAATGGGTGTACAAAAACAAGAAAGATGAGAGAGGTATTGTGATTAGAAACAAGGCAAGGCTGGTTGCACAGGGTTACACTCAACAAGAAGGAATAGATTATGATGAGGTTTTTACTCTAATTGCTAGGATTGAAGTAATTAGGCTGTTCTTAGCCTATGCCTCATTCAAAGACTTTGTTGTGTACCAGATAGATGTGAAGAGTGTATTTTTGTATGGCAAGATTAAAGAAGAAGTTTATGTCTGTCAACCTCCAGGGTTTGAAGATCCAGAGTTCCCTGACAGAGTTTATAAGGTAGAAAAGGCATTATATGGTCTATATCAAGCTCCTAGAGCTTGGTATGAGACTTTATCTACCTATTTATTAGATAATGGATTTCTCAAAGGTGATATTCTAGTAGTTCAAGTATATGTTGATGATATCATTTTTGGGTCTACAAGGAAGGAGATATGTACTGAGTTTGAAAAGATGATGCATAATAAGTTTCAGATGAGTTCTATGAGAGAACTCACTTTCTTCTTAGGATTGCAAGTGACACAAAAAGATGATGGGATATTCATCAGTCAAGACAAGTATGTGGTTGAAATTTTAAAGAAGTTTGGTTTTTCAACTGTGAAGATAGCAAGTACATCTATGGAGACTTCAAAGCCATTGCTCAAGGATACAAAAGCTGAAGATGTTAATGTTCACTTATATAGATCAATGATTGGATCATTGATGTATCTAACAGCTTTTAGACCTGATATAATGTTTGCTGTATGTGCATGTGTAAGATTCCAAGTCACACCTAAAGTTTCACATCTTCATGCTGTGAAAAGAATCTTTAGATACTTGAAAGTTTAACCTAAATTGGGCCTTTTGTATCCTAAGGACTCACCATTTGATTTGGAAGCTTATACTGATAGTGACTATGCTGGTGCAAGTTTAGACAAGAAATCCACAACAGGAGGTTGTCAATTTCTTGGAAGAAGATTGATCTCATGGAAATGCAAGAAGCAAACTGTAGTTTCCAACTCTACTACTGAAGCTGAATATGTGGCTGCTGCTAGTTGCTGTGGACAAGTACTCTAGATTCAAAATCAAATGCTGGATTATGGATACAATTTCATGAATACCAAGATTTTCATTGATAATGAAAGCACCATCTACATTGTTAAGAATCTAGTGTTTCACTCAAAGACTAAGCACATTGAGATTAAACATCATTTTGTTAGAGATTCCAATGAGAAGAAGCTTATTCAGATGATCAAGATTCATATAGATCAGAATGTTGCAGATTTGCTCACAAAAGCATTTGATGTTAGCAGATTTCAGTATCTGATTGCAAGTATTGGAATGCTTAACATCTGAAATATTGATTGAGGGGAAGTTAATTGTGTAAATCTGCAGTAGATTATGCATAAATGATGCTTGAAATGGAATGGAACATCAACTAATGATGAAATTCAAGTTAGTGTTGTTGGCCTAACTTACTACTGGTAAGTATAACTAGTATTGCTGTTATAATTGTGAGCATTGAGAGAAAGCAAAAATAGATAGACAGAAAAAGTGAGCTTAAAAAGAATTAAGAGAATTGGTGAGCATAAAACCAGAAAGAGGGATGTCTAAAATAAAAATAGAAAGAGTGACTTTGTGAGCTAAAAGAATTGAGAGATGTAGTGAGTTGAAAAACAGAAAGAGAGATGTGTGAAACAAAAACAGACCGAGTGATTCAGTGAGAAAAAGAATTAAGAGATGTAGTGAGTTCAAAAGCAGAAAGAGAGATGTGTGAAACAAAAACAGACAGAGTGATTCAGTGAGAAAAAAAATTGAGAGATAAAGTGAGAATAAAAACAAAAAGAGATCTTGTGAAAATCAAGATTAATGATGGAAATGCTTTTTGGAACGAAATTAAGGTTAGAACTGGTAACTCAAAAGTTAGTACTGCTGGGCATTACTTAGTACTGTTAGGCTAAACTTAGTACTGCTGGGCATTACTTAGTACTATTAGGCTAAACTTAGTACTGCTAGGCTACCGTTAATACTGTTTGGGAATAACAGATTTTTTTATAGCCGTTGAGATAAGTCTGCCAAATACTTCGCTTATAGGTGTCCTTAATTTGGATAATTCTTGATCTTTCTTTCACTCATAAGATTTCTTCAAGATAAAGAATTAATTTTATTCAGTCGGTCCAATCAAAACCTTAAGTGCTATCTATATAATCTCAATTGACTTTGTCCAACTCACATACTCTCATAAACGAACCTAACCCAGACCTCAATCGACCTTTTCTCAATCAACAATGGCGAATTTGGAATTCTGTGACACACACAACATGGTCGCCTACTTAAAGAAAACAGAGGGCAGTGAAGGATTTCATCAAATAGTGGATTTTCTTAGTGCTAGTCACATAAGGTATGCTCTTACTAAAAATCCCACTATCTATGTTTCTCTCATCAATCAGTTTTGGCAAACTGCTACAACAAGAACACTTGATAATGAAGAAATAGAATTAAATGCTACAATAGATGGGAAAGTTAAGATTGTTACTAAGGCATCAGTTAGGAGGCATCTCCAATTAGCATATTCTGATGGTATTAGTTCTTTGCCAACCACTGAAATCTTTGAACAACTGTCTTTAATGGGGTATGTGTCACCTTCTGACAAATTGACCTTTCAAAAAGGACACTTTTCCCCTCAATGGAGATTTCTCATCCACACTATCCTACATTGTCTAAGTCCTAAGAAAACCTCTTGGGAACAATTCAATAGCAATATAGCAACTGCTATTATTTGCTTGGACACTAATAGGAAATTTAATTTTTCTAAACTGATTTTTGATGGAATGGTGAAAAACTTGGAAAGTAAACACAAATTTTTAATGTATCCAAAATTTATTCAAGTGTTTTTGAACAAGCACAAGAGACTACTTCAACCTTACACAAGACTTTATTTTGCTCCTACCCTCACTCAAAAACTTTTTAGCAATATGAAGAGGGCTTCTAAGGGTTTTACTGGGGAAGACATTCCATTGTTTCCTACAATGATTGTTCAGGGCCCAGTTGTTCAGGGTGAAGGATCAACACACCCAGTTGAGTCCCATCACACACCCACCAGTGCTCCATCAACCTCACAACCACCAATTTCACAACCTCTAGGAGAATAACCAGACAGGAATCTGTGGTTCCTCAGCCCAGATCTCCTACTCAATACCATGTAGCAGATAAGGCTGCTTCTACAGGTGTGGATGACATATATGGAGGGGCTACCACTACTGTCACTGGCTTAGAAGCAGGACAGGGCAGTGGTAACATTGATAAGACCCCTACCATGACCCATGATTTACCTATCCCAAGAGTTAACACACTTGGAAGTAATAGGGGCAGTATGACACAACAAGAATTGATGGTTTTCTGTACAACATTATCAAAGAAAGTGGAAAGCTTGGAGACAGACCTGAAGCAAACGAAGCAAGTATATGGAGCTGCTTATACTAAGCTTATCAAGAAGGTGAAAAAATTAGAGAAAGCAGCTAAGTCTAGCCAAGCTAGAAGAAGAGCAAGAATTGTTATCTTTGATGATGAAGATGATATAGAGGATCCTATCACACCTCCAAATAGGGCCCCTTCTGATTTAGCGTCCGGGGGCCTGACGTCCATGGCTATTTCGAGTACAAAGCATAAAGAATGACCTCTAAGGGTACGTTTGAAAAATAAACACCGTTGCATAAATTTAAAATATTAATAAGTTTACATCAATCAATTTTTAAAGATTCAAAAGACAACATGCGGAAGCTTAAATGAGTTCAACAACGGTATTTAAGATAATCATAGATAAAATCTAGAAAACTGGTTCGGCAATAGGCTTCATATAGTTCAAGCAACGACATCCATGCTAAGCACCTAAGAAAACATGCTTAAAACGTCAACATAAAGTTGGTGAATTCATAGGTTTAGTTCAAATGATGTTATAGTGGACCACAAGATATCAAAACGTATGCGACAGTTATAACAGATACAACTTCACATAAAAAGGTATTTACGTTGCACTAAGCTCATGACACTGAAGCTAATAATGAAAGATAGCATGTACATTGCTATAAGTATTTGCTTGCCCTTACAGGTGTCCGACCAAAGACCACCTAACCAGTTTCGACATGACATATATCCGTTTAATCGGGAGCCCCGTGGGTAGTGAGCGCTACTCACCCGGATAGGGATAATTAGTCCCAATAGATCTATTTATTCACTCGCGCTCCCTCGACCGGTCCTCCGGTCAAGAAATTGACAGTTCATGATAGTTCGGGCAATTGAGGTCTAAATGCTACTTAGGCAACACGTAAATAGGGAAATCTCACGTATAGTCCTTGTGTCCAGTTTTAAAAACAAGCAATGTTTCTCACCCCAAGTATAAAACATTTATTCAAAACGAGTAAAAGAGTGGGGCTATGAACTCACCTTGATTTGGTGAATTGAGGTAGTGAATAGTCTAGAAATAATTCACTTTGTAACGAACGACGATATACGAAAGCAACCTATGAAATGGACGTTTGATTTAATATCGGATCGAAGTGAATTTATGGAAAATGCATAGGTGTATACTAGTGTACTTTTGTTAATATATATCTAAAAATTAACGTTTGTGATCGTGTAGTAATAAAATGTTTCCGTAAGTAAATGGGTAGAAATAATATGTATTTTAATATTACATAGATATATAACGTCTAAGTAAAAATATATATTTTATATATATTTTTATATATATATTGTTCGTCACTTAATTTAAATTCTCGTATCTCATTTTACCATGTACGTTTTCAAGTATTTACTAAGTATAGTAATTTAAAAATTTCGGCACCCGTTCGTGTTTACACGTTTTTCCAAAGTCGTAGACTTTATTTAAAACCATTTTTCAAACCACTTTCAATCAACTTTTCATAATTACAAATTTATACATCATCAAATCCATTATTATTTGCACTGTCCAATGGTTTAAAAATAATTAAACGTAACGCATCCAAATTGTATACTATTAAATAAGCTATTAGTGAACTTATCCAATAAGCTACACTGTAGCTTTACGCCTAGGTGTATTGTATTTATGTTGGGCCTTGACCCGTTAAGTCCGAAAATGTAGTTTGAACTTATCCATTTAGTCCGATAAGCAAAAATTAAATAACAAACATGCGACTTGATAATAAGCTTCACAATAATCCAAGTAAAATAAAGCGAACCCGTAATAGCTTAATCAAAAAGCTCAAGGGGTTGGGTCTTGTATGTGGGACGCGGCTATAAGCCCTAATAAAGTATATTCGAGCTTATTTGTTAAGCCGAATAAGTTTATTGTTTGTCCTTTCAAAATAAGCTAGAAAATAAGCTAATAAAATATAAGTCAAATCAAAATAAGCTAAAAAAATATTTCTTCTTTCTTTTCTAGTTTGGCCGAACCATATATAAGCCCTAATAAACTTAAAATAATCAAATAAGCTTTCCAAAAGCTTATTACAATAAGCCAAATAAAATAAGCTATAGTATACTATTTTTATTACACGAAAATAACCACGATCATAAAACTAAGATTTCCTTGTTTTTCTTTTTATTATTTTCGAATCATAAGTGCACCCTTTTAGGGTTTATGTAGTTTTAAAATCTTGTTTTTACAAAAGAAGTTGTACAACTAGCATGTATGCATCAAGATGATAAGGAAAGTATAAGTTATTTAAGAATTTGAAGACTTACAAAGTTGGAAGGTTTTTAGAAGGAAGAACGAGATTAGAACAACCCAAATGTTGTTTAATTAATACCCGAATGATACAATTGATCAAACCTTCAATAAATCTTCAAGTGTTTTTAATCAAAGATGAAAAATTATGAAAGTGTGTATGTGTCTTGGGTGGTTCGAACAAAAGAAGGCGAGAAGAAGAGAGAAAACTAAATTTTTAGTGTGTGTGTGTGTGTGTGTGTGTGTTATGAATGAGATAATAAAAGTATAGTGGGTTAAATAATACAAGTCTACTTCACACACTAAATGTGTTTATGTGTGTGTTTCGTGTACAAAAGACAAGAAGGGGGAGGGGACCAATTTGATCCTCCAATCAAATTCAAGTTATAACAAATCATGTGATCAAGGCTTATCTTATTGATTTTGAATTCAAACTTGCTCACCAAGGGTAATAAGGGTGTTTGTTTGCGCCGAACAAGACAAGGGGAGGGGGGACCAACTAATTTTCTTCATTTTATTTTGCTAGTGCTTCCCAATTGACTTAATTTCCATGTCTTGCATTCAAAAGCTCATGTTATAAGTAAACCACAATTAACGCAAGTAACGAAACGAACAACGGTATCTCCAAAAATTATGAAAATTTTAAATATTGCCATAAAATGTAAAAACATGGTTATTACCAAAATACTACAACGTTAGGCATCCCGCTTCGCTCTCGGAGATGATTCTCAGATAAAAGCGGGAATACTTCCCGGTTACACGTAAATATTAAATGAAACTTCAAAAATTCAAATTGCTTAACAGAAACGGCTAAATTATTGAACGAAAATTCTCAAGGTGTCACAGATCCTTCCAAACAGGGGAGGAAGATATCTGCAATTGATCAAGATCTTGACATCTCATTGGTACAACATGATGTAGAGATTCAGGGGAGGCTTGAACAGGATATGGAGTTTGACTTGGTTTTTTCTACTGGTAAGGAAGTTTCTATTGCTGAGAAAGATATTAGTACTGCTGAGCCAGTTTATACTGTTGGTGCAACAGTTACTACTGATAGTGTTGCTGTTAGTACTGCCAGTCCTACAGGAACAACTAGAGTTTCTACTGCTGATGACATTACTATGGCTGAGACATTGATGTATATTAGGAAGAGTGCAGCCAAAGACAAAGGTAAAGGTAAAATGGATGAATATGAGCCAGTACAAACCAAGACAAAGTTTCAGCAAGAACAAGAAAGACTTGGTTATAAAGCAGCTGTGAGATTGCAAGTCGAGCTTGAGGAAGAAGAGAGATAGAGGATTTCAAGTGTACATGAATCAGCTAGCTCTTTTAATGTTGAAGAATGGGAAGACATACAAGCTAGAATTAAAGCTGGTGAAGAGTTAGCACAGAGGTTACAAGCAGAGGAAATAGAAAAGTACACTAAAGCTGAACAAGCAAGAATGCTTGCAGAGCTTATTAATTAGAGAAAGAGGTATTTTGCTGCATAAAGGGCTGAAGAAAGGAGGAACAAGCCACTTACACAGGCTCAACAGAGGACCTATATGTCTAATTATATCAAGCACATGGGAAGTCATACACGATAGCAGTTGAGAGGTTATTCATTTGATGAGATAAAGGCTTTGTTTGAAACAACAATGAGAAGGGTAAACACTTTTGTTCCAATAAAGAGTGAAGTTGATAGAGCAGTTCCTAAGTTAGCAGGTGAAAGTTCAAAGAGGGATGTAGAAGAAGAACTTAATCAAGAAAGTTCTAAGAGACAAAAGACTGGTGAAAGCTCATGGTATGTGCTTAAATACACATACCTTTTTCTTAATAAAACGAGCTTAAATAACCAAAAATGGACTTAAAATGAAAAAAATATGCCTGTTTTGTGTTATGTACTGTGCAGGTAACGGATATTCATAAAAAAAAGACAAAAACGAAGCCAAAACCGGACAAAACCGAGCACGGGATTGGAAAGAGCGCGAAAAACCAAAGTCGGAGGCGTAAGCATCTTATTGGGCCACCCCGTACCCAAGTTAATGGGCCTAGGTCTCCCATTATAACTTTTTGTTATTATACAAACCCTAAAAAAACAATAAAAGTCCAAACCTTGCTGAGTCAGCCCATTATACCTTTTATACAAAAGCCTAAAAAAACAAATAAAAGCCCAAACCTTAAACAACCCGTTAGCCCTTAACCATAATCCTGTCAAACCACTTACACCGTTAGTCCTTAGGGACTAACACAGACAGTCCCTAACCCTTTCACCATTAGTCCCTAAAACCTAACTCCGTTACCCTTTAACCCTTAACGCCTGTTATCTTTTAACCCGAATTTCAAAATATTATTAATTAACCCCGAAAAGGGCGGGGAAGCCCAAAACAGGGTAAAACCATCCCCTCCATTGTACGAATCGCTTCCAACGCTCTCCACACCATCCTTGACACAAGCCATGCCACATTGGCAGTCTCAAAACCTCCCATTGGATAAGAACAAAGTCAAAGGCTGTTTAATTTTGATTGACCAAGATTATTGAATGAGAGATTGATTGAAGTTTTTCATAAAGTAATTTTGGGATGATTGAAGTGATTGAAGGCCTCTTGAAACCCTCATAACTTCCTTATAAAAAAGGACGAATTCACACAGTGAAAACAACAACTAGATTAGGAGTAGAGTAGTACTGCTTATTTACAGCTTATTATTACTTTTTGTTTTTTTTAATATTGTCATTTACTTTTTCTACGCATTTTTACCCTCAAGGATCATTCAAATAAAAAAAAGTGAGTTCTCATTTGATTTGACAGCTTATGTACTGTTTGCTTATTGGATCTGCTTATATGTGCTTATTTTGATCTTTAAATGCTTGTTCTGTCTTATCTTGCTTATTTGATTTTGTTGAAAGCAATTCATAATCTCTTATGGCTTAATGTGCTATTTTAAGAATTTAAAGGGGTGTTTGAGACAGCAATATTAACCAAAGGTTAATACTGCTTGAGTCACTTTGGTTTAAAAGCCAATCTTGACAAGCTCTATTAAGCTATTTTAATTAGTTTCCAAAAGCTTTTAAGTTTTAAAATTTAGTTTTAAGGGTTGTCATATAAATTCTCAATATTTATGGTTTTGAAGCCTTTGCTATCAGCTTATAGGCTAAAGCCTCTTATAAGTTGTTCATTAGTTTTTGTTTTGCTTCATTTTAACTTCTATTTGCATTAGAATAAGAAGTTATAAGTGTACATTTGCCATTGTGGTTTTGTCCCAAAATCTGTCTAAGTTTCATTAGTTCTCTTTTCAAAGTTTTAAAAGTGCAATTTTCATTAGCTAATTTAGATAAGATTAAGTTACTTTTAAGGTTAGATATTGATAATATAAGCTATTTAGACATTAAGCTCAATCTGTTTGAGCTTAATTTTGGTTTTAGAGCTTATCTAGTTGCTTAAAATTAAGGCTGCAAAAGCCCTTTTGTCTTTTATAAAAACTTGAAAAAACTAGATTTAGTCTAGACAACCTTTTTCAAAAGTCATTTTTTTAGCTTGTTAGTTAATCAAAATGCTTAATTTTTGCTTTTTATTATAGCTAATAGTAGTAACTTTATATGTTTTAAGCTTTTAGACATTAGCTTTTTGGTTTACTAGCTTAGAAATCAGCTTAAATATGCCCTCTTAGGCTGTCTTTTTAAACAGTTTTGCCCAAAAAGCTTATTTGAGATCCTGAGCTTATTGCTTATTGGATTTGTTTAAATCTTGTTTAGATTTGCTTATTGGGTTAGGTTAAAAGTGTTTGTGGCTTATTTGGCCTATTCATAAGCTTATTTCAGCTTATAAGCCCAAACAGTGTGGACTTAAAGCCTTTTTAGTTTTTAAGTTAAAACTGTCTCTTAATTAAGCTCTTTTCTAGCTTATTTGTGCTTTTCTCAAAAAGTTGTTTTACAAAAGTTTCTTATTTTTGGTCTTAGATTTTAGCTTTTTAAAAAGAAATTAAAAAAAATGTTTTATAAAAAGGTAAGGCCACAGGTTTCGAACCTGTGACCTCACCCTTCACACACACAAGCCTTAACATACACCCTCACTACCATCTGCGCCCTTGGGACTTTTTCGTTAAGTCTCCTACTTAAATT
>BQNB010005778.1:41360-100525 GCA_026074375.1 Tanacetum coccineum | reverse complement strand
ATCATGAAATCTTTAATGAGATAATTGAAGAAGAAACACTTTGTTTTTAGGCATAAGAGAACAAAGCATAACAAAGAGGATTGTGATTTTAGTATGTTTGATAGAGACCAAATATATGTGTTATAAAACCGACATTTTAACAATTATGGTGGTTAGAATTCGGTTAATTCCCAAAAGTCACAACTCTTCATCTACATACATGTTGGTTGGGTTTTGGCGAGAAAATAAGGTAGATCCTTTATTACCGATTCATGGAAAACAATTTAGGTTTGCAATTATGTAAAATAGTTGATGACACTAAAATCACCAATAGTTTGAACCTATCGCCACACATACTCAACCATGGTCAAGAAGGAGGTTTCGATACAAATGATTGTAGCTTCAAGGGCATTTGGGCTAACATTGTTGGATCCTCCAATTTTCTCCACTCGAAAGGTATTATCTTATCTAACACTTTTCGTTTTAAAGCAGGTTGTGGCACTCGTATTCGATTTTGGAAAGATATTTGGGTAGGCGAGACTCCTCTTTTTACAAGGTACAATCGGCTCTATCATCTTGATCAAGACAAAGATTGTCTTATCATTGACCGTATTAATAATGGGCAATGGTCTTGGAATTGGTCTCGGACCAATCTTGGTGTTAGAAATCTTGCCTATTTATGTGACATGTTAAATGAAATCGGTCAACTAAATATTGATGTCAATGAAGATACTTGTACTTGGAGTCTTGGTCCTAATGGTACTTTTACCGTTAAGGATGCTCGTTATAGGATTGACCAAAATATCCTTCCCACTCTTGCTCATGCTACTACTTGGGATAAATCTATCCCCCGGAAGGTCAATGTGTTTATGTGGAGGCTTTCCTTGGACCGACTCCCTCATAGATTGAATCTCTCTTCGCGTGGTATGGATATTCCGGCCATCTCTTGTCCTTCTTGCAATGCCAATGTTGAATCTGCTAATCATGTTTTCTTCGAATGCGACATTGCTACCGATATGTGGAAGCTCGTTTTTAGATGGTGTGATATTCCTCTTTTTCAAGCTTCTTCTTGGGATTCTTTCAATGATTGGATCATCTCTTGGCATGCTTCTAAAGAGAAAAAACACAGGTTCTATGTTATTACTACTTCGGTTCTTTGGTGGCTTTGGAGATACCGAAATAGCGTCACGTTTAGCTCTCAACCGTTGAGGAAAAGTGATCTATTCGATAATGTTCGTTTCTCTTCATTTTCGTGGCTTCACAATAGGGACCATATGAAGTTATCTTGGAATGACTGGCTTATGTATCCCCTTTCGATCACGCGTAATGGCAATGGTTAGAGCTGCTTTTGGTTTTTTCCTGAAGCTGGCGTTCAAGTTCGCTGGGTTGGCGTACCTGTACGCCAAGGTTTTTTCGTTTGGCATCTTCGTCGGTTTTGAGGATGGTTCTTCTTTTCATCCTTCTCTCGGGACTTGTTTGGGGTTTCATCAAAATCCATCCCGAAGTGAAAACCGGTGGCTCGGCCTCCGGGATGGGGGGTTTTTCTTTTGCCGAAGTGAAAACCGATCCGTCGGCCTTCGTGTCAAAAGTTTTTTCATCCCTTTTGATTCCCTCGCAGTTAAAGTCTCGGGATTTTACCATTTTTTGATGTTATGTAATTCTTTTTGTTGACTCTATTGTACTTTAAGTTTCTAGCGTCTTGCTAAACTCTTTTTTTTATATATTCCATCTTTTCCGTTCAAAAAAAAAATATGCCAAGACCTTGTACGAGTTCTTCAACGTGATATTCCAACTTCAAAATACCGTTAGCCCAAAAAGCAAAAAACTTTTAGAGAATTTATGTTACATATTAGACACTATAAAAAACGTAAGAATTACTATATTCTAACTGGCACATCTTCAGAGTCATCCCCAACGACATATATAATACCATGTTTTTTGACATGATATCCAAACTTCAATATGAAAAAAAAGCTGAAGGATTTATATTACTTTTTTCGACATGATATGATATCCGTAGGGGTGTTCACGGGGCGGTTCGGTTCGGTTAGTTGGAAGATTTAAACTATCCGTCGCGGGGCGGGTAATTAATTTTACTATCCAGCTAAAATGAACTAGGCATGCCATTTGAAACCCCTTATGGATAAGCTCTCACTTAAAAACTCTCTCAAATGGCTAAATGGGTTTTTCTAAGGTTTTAGAGTCGGCTATGCTTCAACCTAAAAACTACTAGGAAAAACACGCTTTGTGACGAAATCAGAGTGCTATCGCATTCTTGGATCATAGGAACAAAAAACCTAGCCCTACTTGGATCAATTGGTTAAAACACCAAATCAATTTCTTTAAGCCACGTTTTCTTCTATGTTTGGAGAATCGAACATCAATTTCTTTTTTTAAGGGTCTAACATAACCAACCATGCCTTTCTTAAGAAATATGGATCACAATACAGATCTATAACAAATCTCCATCTTCACAAATGATAGGCGTTTTCAATCCTATTTTCGGATCTTGGCTATTCTGTTGTTAAATAACGATGGTAATTGGCAAACAAAATCAACCAACCGAACTAATAATTAATCAAAAGCAAACTGACGATCATGCTCGTAAATAATCGGTTCGTCAATAGAACAACGTAAACAAATAAGTCTCGAACAAATCCCATCCGAATTTTCGTGATGAATATAAGGATCGTTTTTCAATCAATTCTTTGTTGTTCAATTATCACCATGGAATGGCGTGTGGTCCAAGATCTTTTTAGATCTTTGGGATATTTTTATCAAATGGTGTGTGGTGAAGGGGTGGCGTGATATTTTGGACACATAGCTAAAGTCATAGCGTGGCGTGGGGGAGGGGGGGAGGGGATGCGGCAGAGGTGATAGCTGAGGTGGGGGAGTGGGGCGTGCGAGGGGGGGGGAGGCGAAAGGAGATGGAACAGCGGCGCGGGCTTCGGTGTGGGGGGGGTCGATGGGGGGGACGGGAGAAGGCCCTATATGGAGTCGGTCAGAAGGTGGGGAGGGGGGTGTGGTTGGTGGATGCAGTGAGGCGTGGGGGGGGTTGTTTTTAGGGTGGGTGTTGGTTGTGCTCAGAGTTGTGAATTCGGGGATCATTTGTGTGAGTGTGCGCGAGTGTTGTGTACTTATTTCTGGAGTGGTCTAATCATAAAAAGAATTAGGAGGATTCACGTGTCAATCGATTTGGGATATAGATAATTACTAAAGTTATTCAGAACGTGCTTAATATAGTGATATCACTCGAGTATAGTTATATTTTCCAATCAATAAAAGGACGACAAATGGAAATGGCTGGACAGTCTTCGGCATTCATATTCAAATGTAGCGCACAACCGATCGTGCATACGACATATTCGCGTATGCTTGTGTCCGAACTCATTAGTGAAACAATACAGCCCTGTAGTGTGAACTGTTACATTTGATGATTAAAGGACTCTATGGCAAACCCTAGCTTGTCTAACCATGTATCGAATCGACTCCTCACAATCTGTTAGCAATACACGAAAACACACACATTTTTCACACTTATTAACTCGTAAGCTACAAGCGGGGAGTCCCCTGGGTACAAATCAGTGGATACTAAATCGTACACACTACGAACATGTAACATAGAGCAAATCTGTGAGGGTGTCAGAAGAAAAAACACAAGAATAGTACACAAAGATGTACACACAAAAGAAGCGGGAACAAGGAAGCGGTTGATGTCAATCACGGTGACCGATTGTATTGAATATGAATGGTAAGTAGCGAAGTAAATCTGCAAACTTAAAGATATAAGTGTCTATTCATAGCTTGTAAACATATGTTCGTTTTGAGGGGGGATTCGATGATGTTTGTCTTAGAGACTGTTGGGGGGGAGCGTTGGGGGGTTGTGGGTTTGGAATTCGACACTATGAGACACACAAGTAAGAAAGGCGTCACATTTCTGCTTCTCAAATGCCTGTTAGACAAAGCTAGGAGACTTAATATTAGGGCGCGAGTCTTCACAAGATAACTCTCTCTCAACGACCTTTCTTGTATATACCAGATATCTAGAGGTCCTCTTGCGCGCATAAACAGTTCTGTGTGATGGGATCATGCCTCATTGTCCATGGGAGAATTACCCGAAACCAGATCTGACGAAAACTCTTATAGCCCCACTCAGAAAATTCAGGCATGGATTCTTGTTGCAGAATACTTCTCGTTCAGCATCATGGCTGCGTCATGGACATTTTAGATCACAGAGCAGCGTATTTTGTTAAGCGTCTGTAGGGAGAGTCAGAGTTTCTGTGTTTGTGCGTGAATAATTATTAAGTCGGATGACAAACAGTGCCAATATAGCATACATTCTTTATAACAAACACGAATAGGACTAGAAAAAAAGAAACAACGTGTTTACGGATAAGGTAAGTGATGGACCTATGTCCCTCATGGGAAGGTTTGTGTCATACAGAGTCTTTACATCGTGTTGAAAGAGTCACTTTAGAGTTTCATATCGTAATCGACTATCGTATTATCGCTACTGATTTGCATATATGGATCGCCAATACTTGTGAAACGATGGAGGTCAATTCCGAGTCTAAACCACTGGAAAGTAAGGGAAGCGAGGGGGCCTATTTGGATGAACAGTTTGGAAAATGAGAGCATTTGGATGTTCGCTGTGTGTGATTCAGATTCCCCTAAAGAATGTTAATCAATGAATCGGTGTCGCCTTCTAGTCGGTTTGTCGAGAGGAGGATGTTCGTGGGGTGTAAAGTGATCTTGTGGACCCTTTTTAAAGAAGGCTGAGATTCATGATTGATTCGGTCTTGTATAAAAAGAATTAATTAAGGATTTGCATGAAAAGAATTTGGAAGATTGGCTGTTGAGGTCTGGTTCTTCGTGATTGATTAAATTGGGTCCTTAACTAGTGACGAGATAGATTCTGATAAACGATGGAGCCTGATAGATACCCCAATGGAAATATTCACGGGTTGTTCTCTCTCGCGCAACTAATCACTTAAAAGGAGTAGTAGTAGCGATAGTTATTAGAGTTTATGGTTTCCACACGAAATAATATCCTTACCCATGTTCCTACTAAGGAGTCAATGCAAGAATCAATTAGTGAATTGAGAGATGCTATAAATCATGGAAGGAATGAAAGCTTTCTTAATTAACCAAAAGGTGGTTTCTGATGAGATTAACAAACTCAAGAATGGTGAGGGTATTAGCAACAATGCACAAAACAGTGGTAGTCAACATCAAAGTGGTGGTGAGGGTGGTCAAATTTACAGGAATGGCAATCACAGTTAGGGGTGTTCGCGGGGCGGTTCGGTTCGGTTAGTTGAATGATTTAAACTATCCGTCACGGGGCGGGTAATTAATTTTACTATCCGTCACCGAACCGTACTAGGCGGGTAACCGGACATGCGGGTACCCGAAGTGAGCGGTTACCCGCGGTTCGGGTCACGGTTAACCGTTTTTGACGTTTAATAGAGTTTAACCGTATAAAAAATAACATAGTCCAGAACATAAAATGTATTTCTAGTAAAATTAAATGACGTTGAATTTAAAAGTCATATAAAACTTAAGTATTTTGTTACAATAATTGCATTCAAATATTCATATATAACGTATTAACAAAAAAATATTACTCAACGTTATAGATTACGATCACATTAATCAATTTTCACACATAGATTTTTACAAATGTTTACTTTACGAGCGAAAAAGTCGTTATACAATAAAAGTATTGCAATAATCGGTTAATACTTGTACAATTATTTGAATATTAGTTAGAAAATAATCATGTATAATATGCACGGTTCGGTTCGGTTAACCGCGGATATCTAAAAGTAAAAACCGAAACCGAACCATTATAAGCGGGTTTTTTCGGTTTCGGTTTTTTTCGGTTTCGGTTTCTTCGGTTTCGGGTTTTTTCGGTTTCGGATTGAGCGGTTCGGCTCGGTTCGTCGGTTTCACGGTTTTTTTGAACACCCCTAATAAAAGACTGGCTAATATTAAGTTCCCTAAATTTTAGTGGGGGGATTGATGTTAAGGGTTGGATTTTTAGATGTAACCAATTCTTTAAGATGGTTGGGGTTGAATGGATTGGTTAAGATCCATATTTGGATTCTATGCATGTGTATGATAGGCTTTGATATGGCTACTTTGGTTTTGTAAGAGGACTCTTGGTGAGGATTGTCCACAGGGAATTATATGCAATGGAAGCTGTCTTAAAGATTTGATTGATTGACTCCAGTAATCGGTGTCTAAAAAAACTTGAAGCAAGATGATCAGTCAAAGACTTAATCTGAGATAATTTGAGTCACTTCCTGATTATAATGGAGTTAGGTCTAAAAACTTGCATCATTTTGTTTCTTGGGGGTTTGTAAGTGGTGATTAGGTCATGTCACAACCCCATAAATGTCGCAGCGGAAAGGTATCTTGGGGCGTGGGGTAATTAATTGCATAATAACACATTGTTAAATAAAGAATCGACCTCATATATGAGTCATTTTGAAATGTTATCATTTGAATTTAACAAAAGAGGTATATTTTTAAAACCGAGTGCATTACAATACTTAACAACAAAAGTACAGTAGTTCAAAAGTTTATAAAATTTGATCAAACGTTATGCACATGGAAAAGACTACTTGAATGCGACACCTTAAAGCAAGCCATGACAAATAAAGAACTATGAAATTCACATTGCTTAAAAGTGTCAAACAATAAAGTTGGCGAGTTTCTTAGGTTTATAAACACTGTAAATAGTGTACAAGCGTTTTTAATGTGGTGTATCGGCAATTTTAATAATACAAGCCACTCCAAAATGGTGTAAGACTGTCTAAGGCTTATGAATCGAATAAACTGAACTTGCGGGTGCCTTAACATGGGACTCCCATACAAGTATCTTCAAATGAAATGACAGGGTCCGTTGACTATTTACAGTAAAATCAATCCCAATTGATATATCCATTATCATTCGTCGATTACAAGAGTTATTAAAGGTCATGGAATAGGGAGCAATGAATTAATAGGTGTATTGGATAAATTAGATAAAATCCAGTATAAGAGTATTTGCTGTTATTGCGTTCATATGTAATTTGGTGCAATGTCATTCAACCTAATATTAAAGTTTATATGGTTAATGTTGGGCTATGTATATCTCACCTTTAGTGTTGGTTTGAATTTGTGATATTTCAAAAATGATTTGAAGTATAACTAATGTCCGGTTTGCAATATACCTAGTTTTATTTTAGTTGTTTCTGTAATTCGATTTATAGCTCTGATGCGGTAACATCCTACTAATTTTGGTGTGGTTGAGTGTTTCTTTGTTGCGTTTATTTTTCTTTAATTAAATAGGGTGCATAAAGGTCAGTTGTGTCGACTTTCTTTGTTGAATTTTAGCAAAGTCAAATAACATCACTTTAAGGATGAGATTTCATAGACCCAAAATTTTACCTTTTCTATTTATATTTAGGCGTGAATTACACTTGCTCATTTTACATTTTGATAGCAAGTATATAATATAACTCGTTTAAGGATTGTCTAAGTATCTTTAAACTCATGAATTCCAGTAGCGCCCTTTTCCCATGTAAACGTTATTTACTCTTGTAAGCCACGAATGTTATGGATACGAATCTTTGGGATTGATTGTTTAATGAGTAATGTCAAACACCCCGGGTCGCACAATTTCCATTTGTGAAAGTTCACGGGTGTCCCAGGTTAGGAACCAAGCGCTATGGGCATTTTTTCCGTTTTCATAAGTTAGCAGTCGCGTTTAAACGCCTTTTTGGTGTGGCTTGTATTTATTATATTGCAATATCACCCTTTTAAAAATAGCGTCGCTGATTCACAATTTACTAGTTTTTAAAAACATATGATCTCGCCAACTTGATTGTTGACACTTATTAGCAATGTATTGCACTTAGGTGAACTTGATTTTCATGGATTGATTTTGGTGTCGATGTTCATGGTGTAGGTTCATGATTATCGTTGTTCATATTGGATTTAATATTTTGAATCTGTTCTTTGTCTTTTGTGGTTTAGTTTTTGTAATGGGAATCGGGTGTAAACTTTAGTACGCATTTGTTTATTTCTAATGATTACTCTTTCAAATATGAATCTTATTAGAGGTCGTTCTTTATTACTATGTGTTATGTGGCTCTTGTAGGCACTCGAACAAAGTTTACTTATCAGTGACAGCCCATTTTGGCGTGCGATTGTCGTCATGTTAAGTTGATATTATTAATTAACATTGTACTTTTTTGGTGGGCAGGGAGGAAGATAATATAGACTTGGTGTGGAGGGTTGGTGTAGATTTGGGAGATGGGGTGGAGGGGTAGGGGGGCATGAGAAAGGAGGATTGGGGGTGCTGGTTAAAGAGGGTTGGGATGCTGCTTGATTTGACGCCGGTTTATGAGGAAGGGGCTGTGTTGGATAGGGTATTGACGATAATTTAGATGGGATTTCTAGGGTTTTGTTGTATTAGTTTGAGGTACTGGTATAGGTTTGTATGTTCGGGTGCTGAGTTAGTGTCCTTCGAGCGTCAATTGGTGCCATATACAAAGCCTTTATATACTCATGCATAGAAGTAATTGGATCTATCCTTTCTTAAACCCAATCAATCTTATAAGAATTGGTTAATCTATAAAGCCAACCCTTTACTCATCACAATAATTTAGGGTACTTAATTGTAGCCAAAATCTTCCATTACTGTGTGTAGGGGCTGTTCAAAAAAAAAAACCGTGTTGCTTGATGAAACCGACGCCGACCGAGCCGACCCCCCCGATTCAATACGGAAAACGAACATAAAACCCGCCGAAACCGAAAGAAACCGAAACGAAAAAAAAAAAAAACGCTTATAATGGTGTCGGTTTAGGTTTTTTAACTTTTAGTATCCGAGGTTAAACGAAAAAGAACCGTGCATATTATAATGCTTATTTTCTAACTAATATTCAAATAATTCGTACAAGTATTAAACGATTATTGCAATACTTTTATTGTATAACGACCTTTTCGCTGTATAATAGTAAACAATTCTGTAAATTAATCTATGTGTGAAAATTGATTATTTTGATCGTAATCTAGTTACGTTGGAGTAATATTTTTTTGTTTTATTAGTTATCATCAATGAATATTTAAATGCTATATATTGTAACAAAAATACTTAAGTTTTATATGACTTTTAAATTCAACGTTATTTAATTTTACCTAGATATACATTTTATGGTCTAGGACTATGTTTTTGTTTATTCGGTTTAAATCTCCTATTAAACGTCTAAAACGGTTGCACCGTGACTACAGAACGCGAAGGTAAACGCTCACTTCGGGTACACGCACGTAAAGGGTACACGCCACTAAGTATAGGTTCCGGTGCCAAGGATAGTAAATTTATTTTTAACGACCCATGAGGGTTGTTTTTATTCATTATAACTTACAGATACACAGTTAAAACGCCCCTGCGTACTAACACGAACTGCAGAGTTGACATTTATACGTGAACTTGACACAAACTCATACACTCATCTCCTTGTTGTGGGACCTACACACTGATTTGGGATTTGTGGAGTGTAT
This sequence comes from Tanacetum coccineum, assembly GCA_026074375.1. Lineage (NCBI taxonomy): Eukaryota > Viridiplantae > Streptophyta > Magnoliopsida > Asterales > Asteraceae > Tanacetum > Tanacetum coccineum. The sequence continues at coordinate 90,997 of BQNB010005778.1, read as the reverse complement.
GTACCTCACCTGTAGTGTGTTTGGTACTTCGATAATCTGTTAATCGTGGGGGGTAAGGTTGGGTATGAGGGGATGGAAGTACCTGGTTGGTGTGCTGCAGAGACTTTTACAATATTGGATTCTTGCATTGGTACATCCCGTATGTAGGTATTCATGGGTACCCATGGTTCATTATAAGGATATTATTTCGTGTGGAAACCATAAACTCTAATAACTATCGCTACTACTACTCCTTTTAAGTGATATGTATAAATAATGTGGGTGTTTGATCAACTTAAACCATACTCTACTAATCATAGGTTCAAGAACAGAGAATTTAACCACTTATGGGTTGTTTTTGTGATTGCTAAGTATGTTTAACACTTGATCAGATTTCTTCACCGGAATTACGTTGAAGAAGAGAACAGAGTGCCAGGAAAGCGCTCTGATACCACTTGATACTAGTCAAATGGGAAGATATGAACAAACCAGGAATTACAAAGGAATTTGAAGTATGAACTAGTAATACAATCAGGAAATCAATGAAGAAGAATGATCTTGAAACTGAATTACAACTGAATGATTGTTTGTTACAGTTTGTTAACAGAAATACCAGAGGATAGAATTTGGTTTGTAAAATTAATGTGTAGAAATGAAATGTACATACTTATTTAAAAAAGATGAATTGGGCGCCAAAAGTTGTTAAGTCTGTTATGGGAAGCTCACGTGCACCTCACGTGAGCAGTGTAAAACACAGCACGCGTGCACCTTACGTGCCATAACATATCAAACGTATCACATAAATCTAGTGTAGTTGCATTTAATGCATAACTTATTAATGGCTAATGAACTTCCGCAGCGGGTGGTAACTTTTGGACAAAATTCCACGTGAATGCAAAAAACCATCGAGAGCTAAGTCCAAAGTTTCGACAAAACACGAAGCAAGGCCATTGTTTCCCAAAGTGATAACGAGCTCTTCTACACCCAGCAGTGTCATCCGATGTTGCTATGAGCAAAAAGATATGGTTAAGCCATTGATTCAATCTGATAAGAAAAAACCAAACTCAAGGCACCCGCCTCCTATAAAAGCGATCGAGCAAAAGTTGTGTAATCTTTCGGGGGTTGTCATTCTTCCAAAATTGCAGCCACCCAATGACTATCGTGACAATATCCAAGATTACGTGTCACAAGCAGCCGCAGTTAACTACAACCAAGGGAATGCCAGTTACAAGACCACAAGATGATGCTAAACCAAATTCGACCTCCACGGGTTTCACTCCAAGTCAAAACATCAAAACAACCAAAATCGGGGGATCAATTTCAACCAAAATCGGGGGAAACAATTTGAACCAAAATCGAGGTAATAATTTCAATCAAGGACAAAGTTTACAACCACAGATTAATAGAAAACCCCCCGACTTTTCAAGCTCCACCATACCAAGCTCCCGCTCCAGCTCATCCAACACCAGGTGTGTCTAAGTCCGATTTTGATCACTACGTCAAAGCTAATGACGCGGTTATGCAAAATATGCAAAATCAAATGGCAAATATAACGGACCTGATCACCAAATTCGTGAATAGTAATACTGCTTCTACTTCGGGTTCGGGTTCTCTTCCAAAGCAACACCATTGCAACTCCTAAAGGTGATGGTGAAAGCAATCATCTACCCGAAAGCGGGTGTTTCCTAGTAATGGACTCAAACTTCTTTCTCCCTCCTAAAGAATACGAAAATGAACACCTTGGTGGACAAAGGATACGGTGCAAACAATGCACCGAAAACATCCAACCTTCCGGGAGTCCAAACAAATGTAACCAAATGGTGAGATCCCGTTTGGATGTTCCAAAGACTAAACCAACCTTGCCGGTTATCCTTACAAGGCCAACAAAGAAAAGTTCCGAGAACAAGAAACGATCTCTAGCTTTCAAATTTATGAGATATTTTGAAATCTCCATTTCGAGCTAAGTTTCGCGGACGCTCTCCTACACATGCCCAAATTTGCACCAATGTTTAGAAAGCTCCTCAATGACAAAGATAAGATAATTGAGTTGACAAAGACACCGGTAAACGAGAATTGCTCGGCGGTTATCCTAAAAATTTTTCCCGAGAAACTTGGAGACCCCGGTAGATTTCTTATACCATGTGACTTTCCAGAGATGAATGAATCTTAGCCTTCGCCGATCTCGGTACAAAGAGCAATCAACCTAATGCCTCTCTCCATTTGGAGAGAACTAAATCTCCTAGCTTTGACCAAAACTCGAATGATACTTGAACTTGCCGACCGAACGATTTCTACTCCAACCGGCATTGCCGAGGATGTTTTCGTGAAAGTTGGAACGTTTTTCTTTCCTACTGATTTTGTGGTCGTTGATTACGTTGTCGATCCTCGGGCTCCCCTTAATCTTAGGAAGACCTTTCTTGAGGACGGCACGTGCCTTAATAGATGTTCACGGTGAACAAATGACCCTTAAGAACATGATGCCCAGATCCGTGAAACCTTCAAAGATGTGATAACTATAACTCCTCTCCTACAATATCATAGAATCATTAACCGAATCGATTGTATTGACATTGCTTTGAAGAATAATATTCCAAGAAGTACTTGAAATTTCAGAAATTGGCAATCCCACTTCTACCTCTGAGCCTTACGATCGATTCTCAGCTCTCCATCATTCACACCCTTCGGAGGAAGTGAATATCAAATGGAAGAGATCGATGAAATTCTGAACATGATGATACAAGTAACCACCGTGTTGATTGCCATCTATGATTCTGATGTAGAAATTGTTTACCTTGAGTAGTTGTTAAGTGTAAACAATAGTGACCCAAAATCTCCATCCGTCACCAGTTTTTGTTAAATTAAAAGTGCCTGAAAAGTTAAATCATCATGAGAAGATCCTCCCGACCTTGAACACAAAGACTTAACCATCTCCATCATTGATTATGCGTTTTTGAGGTGAAGACAAATTACCCGTCAAAATCGCTAAAAAGAAACTTGAAAGGATGAAGGATAAAACCGCCCTGATCAAAGGTTCTCAAGTCACACAAACGGGACATTGCTTGGAAGATTTCTAATATTAAGGAATAGATTCCATAGTATTTGGCACCCATAAGATTTTGATGGAGAAAATGCCAAACCCATAGTTTCAACATAAAAGAAGAGTCAACCAAAATCCATGAGGTTTATTAAGCAAGAAGTTATCAAACTTCTTGATGCAGGGTTAATTTACCCTATCTCTGACAGTCCCTGGGTAAGCCCGGTTCATTGTGTCCCTAAGAAGGGAGGCATAACCGTGGTAAAAAAGAAGAAAATAAGTTGATACCCACTAGGTTGGTTACGGGATGGCGAGTTTGCATCGATTACCGAAAACTCAATGATGCAACTCGCAAAGACCATTCCCGTTACCCTTTAATGGAACCAATGCTTGAAAGATTAGCCGGAAATAGTACTATTGCTTTCGACGGAATTCTCCGGGCTACTTTTCCAATTCCAATTGACCTACTTGATCAAGAGAAGACTACCTTTCACCTCCCTAACGGACTTTTGCCTACCGTCGCATGCCTTTTGGTTTATGCATGCACCACACGTATCCCAAGGTAGTATGTTTGCAATCTTTCACGATATGAGATGAGAAAACCATGGAAGTCTTCATGGATTAAGTCTTGGTTTTTGGTGACTCTTTCTCTTCTTGCCTAATCCCACCTAAGACAAAATGCCCAAAGGTAGCGAAGAACATCAATCTTGTGTGCTAAATTGGGAAAAGTGCCACATTAAGTGTCAAGGAAAGGCATAGTCCCTTGGCCATAAGATTTCTAAACTCTGGGATTGATGTTGATAAGGCAAAAGATTGATCTTTGCAAAATTGCCTCATCCTACTATCGTGAAGGGTATTCGCATTTTCTTGGTCACGCCGTATTTCTATCGACGATTCATCAGGATTTATTCCAAATCGCGCCGGCCTATAGACCCACCTCCTTGAAAAAAAACTCCGTATATCTTCTCGAAGGAGTGCATTGAAGCATTTTGTAAACCCATTAAGATGAAGTTAACCCCAGGCCCCCAATTCTAGTTGCACCCGAGATTGGACTTGCCCTTTGAAATCATAGTGTTGATGCAAAGTATTTTAGCTGTAGGGCAGCCTAGTGCAACGTAAGACCAAGCACTTCCACCTATACACTATGCAAGCAAAACTAAGATCGAAGGCTCAAGCACAATGTACACTACCACGGAAAAGAGAATTACTTGCCGTAGTGTATGCTTTCTGAGAAAATTCCGGCAATATCTTGTCTAGTCAAAAGCATAGTGATACGGACACCTCTGTTCCAATTACTAGCTTCTAAGCAGGATGCTAACCGATATTCCACTGGTGGATTTTGTCTGCTCAAGAATTTGATGTCGTTATCCGTGATAAAAAAGGAGCAGAAAATCTCGCCGCATACCACCTTTCTAGACTTGAAAATCCCCATCAAAGTGAGCTCGAGAAAAGAACATAACGAAACATTTCCCTCTCGAGACACATGGGAAGGTTACCCTTACGTGTGAAGATATCGCCACCATGGTGTTGCCGATTTTGCAACTACCATGGCGGGAATTTTGTGATCAAGGGATGTCGTCCATACATAAAAAATAAATGGAATTTTTCAAAGACGTCAAACACTACTAATTTTGGGACGACCCCTTTCTAGTTCAAGACTGTGCAGACCAAGTAATTATGCGTTGTGTTTTCCGTGGCCAAGAACTTTGACATTCTTAGAGCTTGCCACAGTGACCCACCGGGGACAGGCAACTGTTGCCAATACACACTAACAAAGGTCTTACGATTCAGGATTATATTGGCCCACCACGATCTACAAGGATGGCCTGCCCACGACTTTGTCACCCGATGTGACATTTTTCAACGTCAAGGCAAAAATTTTCGCAACTGAGATGAGATGCCACAAAACTCTATCCAAGTTTGCGAAATCTTTGACATTTGGGGCATTGATTTTATGGGGCCGTTCCCGTCTTCAAGAGGGAACAAATATATACTCGTGGCAGTCGATTACTTATCAAAATGGGTTGAAGCGAAAGCGCTCCCCACCAATGATGCCCGAGTTGTTTGCAAATTTCTTAAATCTCTCTTCTCCAGATTTGGTGCCCCTCGTGCAATCATAAGTGATCGCGGAACCCATTTTTGCAATGACCAATTTTCAAAAGTCATGCTTAAATACGGAGTCACTCATCGTCTCTCCACCGCGTATCATCCACAAACAAGTGGACAAGTTGAGGTATCCAATCGTTGAAAAGGATTCTGGAAAGGACCGTGGCGAAAAATTGTTCTCTTGGTCGGAAAAATATAATGTACGGCGCACTTTGTGCTTTCGCACAGCTTACAAAACACCCATCGTGTGTACTCCATATATAGTTATTGAACGCGAAGGCAATTTCATCTTCCGATCGACTCGAGCACAAAGCTTACTAGGCCCTTAAGCATACAAACTTTGATATCAAAACAGCGGGTGATCATAGGAAAATTCAAATCAATGAACTTAATGAACTTCGTGATCATGCCTATGAAAACTCTTTGATCTATAAAGAGAAAACAAAGAGAATACATGACTCCAAAATTAAAAATCCGCGTTTCAACGCGGTGATCGAGTCCGTCCACATTAACTCTAGATTAAAGATTTTTTTTTCAGGCAAGCTTAAGACCCGCTGGAGTGGACCATTCACTGTAACCCAAGTTTTTTCATATGGCACTGTCGAGTTATCCCAAAACTCGGGCCAAATTTCAAAGTGAATGGTCATCGTTTGAAACACTACTTTGGAGGGGACATACCAACCTAGGTAGTCCCGATCTCCCCAGACGTCCCAAGGACCAATAAATTCGGGGACGACTGGTCAAGCGAAGCGACCTTAAACAAGATAAGCGCTTGCGTGAGGCACCACATGCTTATCAGTAGATAGTAATTAAAAAGTGTTTTTTGTGTGAGGAAGCTTACATTTTTCCATTACCCGTGTTTGTCCATGTTTTGTGTGCATTTTGTTTGTATGTCTATGAGATTTCCCGGATTGTGAAGACTCTCGTGCTCGCATAACCACAATGAGTTTCACACCCTCACTTACATAATGGGAATCCAGTATCCAAATCTCATCGACTAACGTTTTATCTTTTGGCACACTTTCATAAACCGGCCTTAGATATACGTATGTACCCTTCCTTTGAAAACATCGAGGACGATGTTTTAATTCTAGTATGGGGGGGAATCTCGATTTGATTTTTGGGCCTGCCGCGATTGTTATCAACGCAATCCCCGTTTTTACCACACACCAAATAATTAGGCAAAATACCAAAAAAAAAATTGAAAATTTTACAATTTTAAAAAATAAAATAAGTGTTTTAGTCACAGTTAGACTTTTCTAATGGTATGAAAGAGAATAATATTGACTCGATTCGCTTGTTTGACCCTAGCTAGTTTCCATCAACTTACCGCTTTTAGGCTAAGCTTCAACGAATTCTATTGCTTCCTCGAAATTAATAGGAGAAGAACAAGAATTGATAGAGTTTAAATATAAGATTATGTGCTGAGCCAAATTCTTCTAAAACTTATATGATAACTTGTGGCTTTCCTCCCCATTAGCTCCTAATCCACCTAATCATACGTGCTCATCTGTCCCATTCAACTAAGTCAATAATGTTTTTTAGAAAAAGCATCAAATTTGTAACTTGAATTCTATACCAGCGATATTTTTCTGTTCTTAATAATCTCGAAAGTTAAAAATGCCAAAGAAGCATGAATGAAAATATGGAATAACATAAAAATGCAAGAATATATGAAATTAATGCCAATGAAGCAGTACATTTGAAAATATGTGAACAAGTAAAAGATTGTCCGTGGTGTCGTGATATCCCACTCCGCTAACCGCGAGGTGGGGGTTCAAACTAAGACATCTTTACTTCTAGGGATTTGGTGTGTTGTGATATCTTACCAGGAAGCAAGGTCTAGGTGAGGGTTCAAACTAAGACACCTATCCTTAGCCATATTAGGAAGAAGGTGTTGATGTGATTTCCCTCTACGCTAGCAACGGGGTGGGTTTTCAAACTAAGAACACCGGTCGTTGGTTGTGATATCCTACCAGGGAGCGAGGCCTAGGTAGGTGTTCAAACTAAGCAACGCATTCCTAGCTGTAAGAGCTTATGTTTATGATAACAAAGATGTTGCAAAAAGTTCTACAGTAAAATTTTCGTTCTTTAAAATCAAGTTACAAGGTCCTAATAAGTTGTTGCTTTGAGTCGTGATTCATATTGAATTACGACTATGAAAATAAGTTGATCTATGGTTGAGTCGAAATGAGTACACACATTTAAATCATAAATCCATGACGGGAGTTGAAAGTTCACAAGTCATAAGTATGAGTGCTTAACATTTAGACTTATATTGACAAATGATCTTGTTTAATTGCTTGGTTTGGATCTAGTGAAAAATCGGGGACGATGAATTTATCCGCCAGGACATCCGTAGATTATTCTATGGGCGCTTCTCATTCTATGATCCCAATGTTGATAAAATAAAGGAAGTCGAGCATGTTAGTTAAGAAAAGAAAAAGGAAAATCCAAAAATATTAGGGATAGTTAGTGTATAAATAAAATTTGGTGAAATCGGGACTCGTCGAAGCTATTGATTCTTTTGTTCCCCTTGACGAACGCTTTGCTACTTTTCAAGGTAATTAGTCGAGGGGGATCAAGATTCTTAGTTTTCTTGAGTGTTTACTTCATAACATTGCGTGAGGACACGGCAATACCTTAGTATGGGGGATTTTGGTATGTGCTTAATTACACATACCATTTTCCATTTAAAACGGACTTAAATGACTAAAAACATACCAAAAATACATTGTATTTGTATGTTTGCATTTGTATTGTGCAGGAAACGGATATTCAAGAAAAGGAGCAAAAAGAAAGCCAAAAACAAACAAATCCAAGCACGGGAAGGAAAGGACCAAGTCAAAAGTCAAGCCAATTGAAGAAACTACAACTTGAGGGGCTTAAACTGCCAAACCTCAAGTTGTATTACAAAAGATACCAAGTTGAGGGACTATAATTGCAAACCGGGTAGAGATTACATTCAAGTTATACAACTTGAGGGGACAAAACTGCTACTTCCCCAAAAAGTCTTCTTTCCCGCCCAACAAACCCAGGTACAACTTGGATGTCCTCCCATACCTTCTTCCCTGCAAAACCACTCGACACCCTAGCCAAAATCATTTCATCCACCCTACTAACTCATCCCAGTTGTATAAAAGCCATGTTGGCAATACTCACCTTTCCCATGTATCTTCTATGGCTGAGATTACTCTCATAAGAAGCACAAAATAATATTTAAGGTGGGATTTGCTTTAGGAATTACCTCACTCAACAAGCACACTTCGTTTTTGTCTCTCCAAGATGCTCAAGCTGAAAGTTAAGTTTGGCTAAAATTAGAGCTTTTTGTAAGCCTTTGAGGCATCTAGTTTTTATCTAGTTTTCAGTTTTTAGTAAACTTTAGTTCTTAATCTTAGTTATTATTTCAAAATCATTTACAGCTTTTTTCATTTCAGCTTTGTAACACCTTTCAAATTAATGGCATTTGGATATTTTTAAGCCAATTTACAATTCCAAGTGTTAAGTTTCTTAATCATATTGTTTTGTGTTCTAAAAGCTCTCACCACAGCTTACTTATAAGCTGTTTTCATTAAGTAAAAATAAAAAGATAAGTAGTTAAGAAAAAATCAAACAAATCACTCTCAAATATACCTCAGCTTATGTTATGGATGATAAGCCAGTTCTGGATGGGCTTATGGACTCTCACTAGCTTGTTTTATGCAAGCTAGAGCTTGTAGATTCATTAATTGACCCTGTTTTGAGCAAGGGTGTTGTAAGTGTTTCTTTTTCTTATTGTTCTTATTTTCTGCAAAACTATTTTAGTGCTTATTTTGCTTATTTGCTAGTTGAAAAATGTTTTGTATAACTTTCTTACTTAGTACTGTTAGTTTATTTGTTAAAACTGCTAGTTATGAGTTAACACTGTTAGACCATTTCAGCTTATTTAAGTGCTTATTCTTGATTGAAAGTTGCTTAGAAGTGTTTTAATTTATTATTTGATAATCTGTTTTTAATATATAAAAAGAAAAATGATTCGTTGAACTTTCAAGAGTCTTTTCCATAGCCAGTACTAACTTGTAGTTAGTACTGCTTAGTTCACTTTTGGAACAGCACTACTTAACAGCTAACCGTGTACTACTCAAGTTAGTATGCTTAGTTCATTTTTTTTGGATTTCAAAGGTAGTAGTACTGTCAGTTAAAAACTGTAGTACTGGTGGTTCATTTTTGCTTATCAGTCTTATTATTTCTGTTATTTAAGATTTCCTTAGCTTTTTTGAGTAGATTAACCATTTTCCTTTACGTTTTAGGAGTAACTCTATTAAGCTTATTTCCCTTTTCAAAGTATTTTCAATAATGTATCAGTTTGTAAGCTTTTTTAGCTTATTGTCATTTTTACTATTTAGCTCGGGTTAGGGTTTTTGACTTTTGAATTAGGGTTTTAAGTGTAAATATGTGTATGAAAGCTTATGAATAGAATAAATAGGGTTTAAACATTGTATATTGAGTGTAGTAGCTTATACACAAGTTGTGGTGAAGAAATTGGAATGAAAACGGAGGTAAAACGGCTATTTTAGAGATCATGCTTAATGACTTGTACATTGAACTTTTAAAGACTTGTACTTTAACTTGAAGAGAGTTTATATTTCAAATGAGATGTTATATTGCTTTTACATATGCTTTAATAGTTTGTACATTCAGTTTAGATATTAATCTTTCATGGAATTAGGGTTTAGAGGTATATGATAACGGTTTAAAGCCCGTTTTGATATAACCTTGCGAATGATACATTATAGGAATAATGTACTTTGTAATTAGGATATGATGATATTGACTTGACATATTATGATGTTTGTTTGACATATATGAAGACATAATGGCCATAGATAGGTTGCGTGGGTCTACTTTAGTTATGCAAGTTACATGACATACTAAGATATTGACAATGCAAGTAATGTAATAAAGCGAAAAATTTCCCCGTATAATTGTGATCATAGTAAAATAGGTTTTGCATTTGATGAAAATTCTTGGGTTGTTATAAGCATGTTCTAGTAGTGTTAGCAGATCAGATTCTAAGGATACTAATTCGAAGAAGAGAGTTTTGCTGAACACTAAGTCTAAGCGCACTTCTAAGGATGTCAAAAAATAAAAAATTAGTATTACGTCAGTTCTTAATAAGTATGATACAATGAATTTGAATGTTTTTGATTAAAAAACAAATGTAAGACTGTAAATGCTGTTCATGATGGTTCGAATCTTGTATGTGTTTCTTGTGGCAAAGATGTTTTTATGATTTCTCATGATAAATGTGTTGCTCATTATGCTTTGTCACCAAATTCTAGGGTAAAAGGATCCTTATTTACCTCTCATGTAGCCGCAAAATCTAGTAAACTAAGAGCTACATCTATAGTTACGAAATCTAGGTTTAATGTTGCTACACCACCAAAATCAACAAACAGGGTCTCTAGTGCATCGCCTCCAACCTCATAACCTAGGCAAAGTCAGACACTTAGCACCTACATGAAAACAAGATTAAAACAAGTAGGATGTGGCAAAAGTGGTTTGAACTTCAATCATGTTTTAATTGGTCACTCAAGAGCTCAATTTCCAAAACACCACTACATGTTCTAAGAGTAGTGCTAGTTATAGATTTAACTATAAAACTATAAAACACCGGTTACCACTCAAAAATGGGTAGCCAAATTATCCACTCCTCCATCTGAATTTGTTTCATGTGATGCAGGTGATCCAAATTGTCCTTTGGATTGTTAATAGCGGATGTTCAAAGCATATGACTGGTAATCTAAAACTGCTAAGAAATTTCATTGAGAAATTCATAGGCACAGTCTGCTTTGGCAATGACAACTTTGCTGCAATCACTGGATATGGAGATTATGTTCAAGGCAATCTTACCATATGTTACGTGTATTATGTTGAAGGCCTTGGACACAATCTTTTCTTGGTTGGACAATTTTGTGATGGAGATATTAAAGTAGTTGTCGTTCAAACTCGTATTTTGTACGGAATTTGGAGGGTGAAGATATACTTACTGGTTCTCGTGAATCTAATCTCTACAACATCTCTATTTTTGAAATGGCGGCTTCATCTTCAGTTTGTCTAATGTCTAAAGCCATGTCAACAAAATTATGGTTATGGCACCGACAATTTTCTTATTTGAATTTCAGTACCATTAATCAACTTTCTAAAAACGACCTAGTTAATGGGCTTATGAGATTTAAGTATGACAAATACCACTTATGTTCTACTTCTGAGCAAGGAAAAAGCAAAAAGGCCACATTTCCATCTAAGTTGGTGATAACATCAAATATTTAATACTTTTTGGTGGCAAAATACCCCCTATATTACCTACAAATGTTTCACTAACACTCGAAAACGAGATATTTTCTATCATTTTATAGTTTTCAGGTGAAATGCAGGAAAGTGAAGAAACAAGGGAAAAAAGACTCAAAGTGTAAATATTCCCTTATGGTTACACCGTAACCATGAAGATCTACAAATATGGAAGGAAGATCACGTACTTATGGACATTATTTGAAGGTTACAACGTAACACCATATCTAGTTACGCCGTAACAACTGCTTAAATATGGAATGTCGTGTAAGAGGGTTACGGCGTAACACATTTATCAGTTACGCTACAACAAGTTTGATACCTATAACTAGAGGCCTCATTCAGGATATTCTGACATCACTTCCTCCATAGCCAATTAGAGAAGCGAAAAAGGCTTTCAACCTTCAAAGAATTTCACCTAGAGTCTAAGGGAGGTCACACTTTACTTACTTTTTGTATTTAATCGTTCAAAAATGAATACTGTAAGAATTATGAGCTTTAAATCTATGATTACTTCTATTTCTTGTTGTGTTTTTGTTACCATGAACGGCTAAGCACTTAAAGTGTTAGCCTAGTTATGTAGTTACTTCTGTTATAATTGTTTCCTATTAGATTATGGTTTCATTAGATATTCCTTGACTATCGTATAACCCTGGGTTTTGGTAGTACGGGTGGTTTGGACCTAGCTTGCCCCATTATTAGATTATCTAGTCAATATGGGATCCATCGGGTACTAAGGAGGATCACTAACTCCTTACCTAGTGTAAGAACTAACCAGTCACCGCACTTATCACTCAATTTACTTAAGAAGCACATAAACTCTTTCAGAGAGGGTTAATAATCTGCATAGGTTATTAGATAAGTTTTAGGAATAGTTGGGATTAATCACTGAAACCTGGATAACCTACCTCCGAGATGATTTGGGACTGATTCGGAATCACAAGAAGTATAGGATACACTAAATATGCATAATCAAGTCTATCGACATTAGAAACCACTAATGAAACCATAGTTTAACATTGCATAGGAAAACATTTTCATAACAGTAGTAATGAAGTAACTAGGTTAGCACGTTTTCTCTCTTGATATCTCCAACTCTTTTAATTTCCAGTTATTTATTTCAAATCAACTCAAAAACCATTTTCAAAATGTGACATTTCAAATTAAAACTAATTACAACTTAGCTCTTGGGACGACCTTTGATTTACCGTTCTATACTACCCACGACCGAGTTCTCTGCCCGTTAGTGCGTTGTCAGGTAGATCAAGTTTTATAAATTTAAAACTTGGTAAAAATATATTTTAAAATAAAATACGCATCAAGTTTTTGGCGCTGTTGCCGGGGAGCTAAAAATTAGAATTAATTTGATTATTTGATTATTTCTCTTCTTTCCCTAAACTCTATCTGCATGAACTATGGCAGGAGTAGACGTTGATATTCTCACCATGGAATAATACTTAGCATTGTCACGAGAAAACCAGGCACCGGGCGTGAATAAACCCAAAATCGGAGGCAATGTCAATTTTGAAATCAAGAGTCAATTCATGCGCGAATTGAGGGAAGACACTTTCTCCGAGAACAAAAATGAGGATGCTCATTATCACATTGATCGGGTCCTCAGCATCGTTGGCTTATTCAATATTCCTGGAGTCTCTAAAGACGCAGTCATGCTTCGAGTTTTTCCCTTTACTCTTACCGGATCCGCAAAAAGGTGGGTGGACAGACTCGCCCCAGGAACTATCAATACCTGGGATCTCCTTAAAAAGGCCTTTATCCAAAGGTATTGTCCACCTTCCATGACTGCAAAGCAGCTTGAAGATATTCACAACTTCAAGCAAGAAGGAGACGAATCATTATACCAGGCTTGGGAGTGGTATAATGACCTGCTATACAAGTGCCTTACTCACGACATCAATAGTCATTAAAAGGTAAATATCTTTTTATAAGGGTTTGAGCACTATGAACCGTCAACTACTTGATTCACAGGGACCTATCCCCGGGATGAGACCATCCCAAGCTCTCACAGCAATTCAGACCATGGCTGATCATTCTCAAAAATGGCATGACGGAACAACAAGCAAGAGTAGTAGAAGTAGTAGTAGCAATGATGGACTAGTTTCTTTGGTAAATAAGTTGGACAACCTAGGACGAGACATGAAGAAGCTAAAGGAAAGTGTTTATGCAATCCAGGTTGGATGCCAAATTTGTAAAGGACCTCACCTCGACAAGGATTATCCCTTTAACGAGGAAGTCAAACAAGTTAAAGAGGTCAGATATGGAGAATTTGGACAAACAACGCCTTTTAATGGGAACAATGGAGGAAAGTTTCGTGTAGGACCACCTGGATACTACACTAAGACTAATAACCGTCCATCATATGGCAAAAAAGGCAAAGCTTATAAGAATTATTAGCTAAGCATCAAGAGGAATCTCCACGAATAAGTACTGAAATGGAGGTGTGGATTAAGAAGCTTCAAGAGAATGCTGAGATTAATGCTAGGAACCAAAGCGCCTCGCTCAAAAATTTAGAAACCCATATCGAACAATTGACAAATGAAATTCATTCTGATAAAACCCTTAACTCATCCTCAGAACAAATTAAAACAATTACTGCTAATCAGGAAACATTTGGGCTCAACAAACTCCATGGAGTGTCCTTCATATCGGGACATGAAAGTGATACTTCTGAAGTTTTACAACACTAACTGCCACCTAAAGAGTTAAATCCAGGAAGCTTTACACTCCCCTGCACGATCGGTAACTCTAATTTTTACGCCATGGATAACCTAGGTGCTAGTATTAATGTAATTCCTAGGAGTATATTTAAACACTTGCATCTTACCAATCTTAAGAAAACAAATATGCTCGGTGAAATGGCAGATATGTCCAAAAAGGCACCCTTGGGGATAGTTGAAAACGTTCTAGTTAAGATTGATAAATTCTTATTCCCCTCTGATTTCGTAATCATTGACAACACCCCTTCTGAAACTACAATTCTAGGGAGACCCTTTTTGGCTACCATTCATGCAGAAATAGATGTCTTCGATGGAAAAATATCTTGGGAATTAATGAACATAGAATAAGCTTTGATACAATGAGAAAAGATCATAATTATACGAATCCTAGTGATTTTTTTTCATGGTTAGACCCTAGTCCCCAGCCCAGAGTAATAATCAAATCAATTACAAAGAGTCAGGTAACTGGGACAATAGGTCCCCTAACTTAGATGATCGGGGACCTAAGAAACGGAAAATTAATTTAGATGAGAATGTTCCTAAAGCACACTTCTGTAACCCTATAAAACAGAATATCCAGGAACAAACCAAATTGTGGCCATCCTATGACCCCGATAAAAAAATGTGTGATGGTGGGGTAGAAATCTGTGGGGTATCTAAAACAGGTAATTTAAAGTTTTGGTACAGCAACTACGATAATGAGAGAAGAAATATAAAAGGAAAAGGACTATCCTTTCCTGATTTCCTTTTATCAAAATACGAGAAAAGCCAAACCAGTGCCTTAGTTTGGGATAATTAATATGATGAATGGTGTGATGTTAGTCCCTCATCAGAAGTCTTTTCTCAAGAATCAAACAAACCGAGACCTAAAGATTATACCTTTAGGGAATAGACATTGATTAAGGTCGGACATACTGACATTTGTGAACCTGTGAAAAAAAATCACTATTAACATTATGGTTAATTGACTGTTTCCAAGATAACTAGGGTATTGTAAATAACACAACCCATAGGAGCTTTGATGATTATAAGTGGGAATTTAATTTAGAGATTGATAAGCTCGCTGATGAGTATGAACTTGGAATAGGGAAGAAGGGACACATTCTCGATAACATATGGGAATATTGTAACCAAGTGCATAATAAAAATTATGAGTGGCACAATTATGAGTTCGAAAATGAAGAGTGTAAGGAAATAGGAATAGAGAACAAAGACTATCATCCACTAAAATTACAAGTAGAAACTTTCGAGGTTAAGAAATACTCATTTGAAGGTAGACAAAGTTTCATCTGTGTTACCAAAGATTTGGATAATATTTTACCTCTTGGAAGGAAGAACGGATCTAAATTTAAGGAAATGATCCGAAAGGAAGTAGAAAACAACAAAACGTAGAATGAGCATGAGTCTAACTTAAAGACCTGGTAATAAAAAAAAGTGCTTGTCGGGAGACAACCCGTCCTTTATTTAATGAAATTTCCTTTTTGCATTAGTTGGTTTGCATGTTTCTTGCTTTGTTTTGCAGAATCCAGAAGCTAGGAGGCAATTATCGAGATCGGCTCGACTCATAATCATGCGGTAACTTTGCTGAATATGTAGCAGTTACGACGTAACAACTTTATTTTACGCCATAACAACTGTAGTTATAACGTAAACCATTTCATGGTTACGCCGTAACACCTTAATACTTAAAATTTTTACCACTTGATTATGACGTAACCATTAGAGTTACGCCATAACCTCCTTCTGAATACTTAAATATTTAAGTTTTAAACATGTCTAAACCTTGTACACGTAAATGGACTTTGTGAGTATGTTCTCTGGAAGCCCTCACGAGACTAAACTCGTCCACTTGGGCCACCAAGTGGTTTAAAAGGCTTGTTGCATATGCTAAATGCAACCGTGATTCCTACGAAAGTGAGTTAGGTTTGTATTTCTTGTACACTTTATAATTCTTGTAGAACGATTTTATGCTTTGGTTTATTTTTGTGATCACACGGGATAAAGAGCTTGCGGGAAGACGGAAATAATCTAAAGATTTCCGTTAAATTTCAAATTTCAAAGCAATGCTCAGGGAGTTTCTTGTCATAATTCTACTCTTTCCTTTTTATTTCATTTCCTTAATGTACAATAGGGACATTGTACAAATCAAGTGGGGGGGATGGGAGTAGAATTAATACTTGACGTATGTTTTGCCTTCTTCGATTCTCTTAGTTTACTTTGAAAATTATGGCCAATTTAAATTTTTTTAACAAATTTTTATTAAATAACTGCATTAATCTTTGTTCGAATGCACATTACCCTTGTTATTACTGGTGAGATTAAGCCTAATATTCTGTTTTCAATCAAGATTACCAAGAAATCCACCAAAAAATTGAGTGTCCAGAGTATTGTAGACTTTAGAACTGCTTGTACAATCATTCGCGACCTAATGATTAGCAGGAATAATAATTCAGAAGCAACACTTAGGAAATCACCAAAAATAGCCTATATGTGTGTGATTATCGACTTGTTACACTAACTTGTCGACCTCCCGTGATAAACCCTTTAGGGGTTTTATTTTTTTTAGAATTGCACTCATTAACAATGCAAATACCCCTATAGATCATCCTTGTTAAACCAATCTATGTTTTCACCCTATTCTATATGTTTCGTTACACCATTTCACCTTAGCCTACCCTGTAGTCTTTATTTTCTTTGTGTTGAAATTTCTGGCTACTTAAGTCCATGGTTCGGGGGGAATAGGAACGAGAATTATATGCATTCGTGGAAGACCAATCAGTTATGATCTATAAAGACCCCCTTGTATTACCACTTTCGACATTGTTTATCTCAAGTGGGGGGATGTGCGTATAATATCGGATGTTGCAGGGGCAATAATTAAAGGTATAAACTCCTGTAACATTTTCATATTTATCATGAAGAAAAGAGGGTGAAACAAAAAGCCACCCATGTGCTAAAAAATGTAAAGTTAGTGCAAAATAAAAATAAAAAATGGAGCTAGTAGCCCATTATTGCACCAAGACATCTCAGTAATTATGAAGAATGAAGCTAGTAGCCCATTATTACACCAAGTCATCCTAATACTCATGAAGAATGGAGCTAGTAGCCCATTATTGAAGATCAGATTTTCGGACTTACTCTTAGACCCATGGATGGACAGTGGCTAGTTATGACAACCTTAGATTACTTTAGACTATTTTTTTATGTTTTATTAACAACCATTAAATGTGTATCCCATGTCTAAGCTAACCTCTTTATCACCCATTAAAACCATATTACCCTTGTTGCTTTCAAGAATTATTTAGACCCTAATTCTAACTGGTGCAGATTTGTGTACTTTCCAAGCTTATGATAGAATACATGCTATGACTGTGCAATTGACCGATCACCCCGAAAACAAAACACTTAGACTAGTGGAGAGATGAGTGACTTTTTATCCGCTTTTCGTGAGGTGTTCGGCTTTGATGTTTTCTAGTATAAGAGTTTTATAAATTCATTTCTTGAAGTTATTCTCAAGAAATATTTTTATGAAATGTTCTAACAGGTTCTACTTGAGGGCAAGCAGAAGTCAAGTGGGGGGATATTTGATAGCATCAAATATATAATACTTTTTGGTGGCAAAATACCCCCTATATTACCTGTAAATGTTTCATTAACACTCAAAAATGAGATATTTTCTATCATTTTGTAGTTTTTAGGTGAAATGTAGGAAAGTGACAAGAAACAAGGGAAAAAGGACTCAAAGTGTAAATATTTGAAAAATGTTATGGCGCAACACCAAATACGGTTATGTCGTAACATATATTAAGCAAGTACGAAGATCAAGGACAACTTTACGGCGTAACACCATATCTAATTACGCCATAAACAAATATTTAGAAGGAAATCTTACCCAAGATAGGGTTACGGCGTAACACCATATCTGGTTACGCCATAACAACTGCTTAAATATGGAATGCCGTGTAAGAGGGTTACGGCGTAACACACTTATCAGTTACGCCATAACAGGTTCGAAACCTATAAATAGAGGCCTCATTCAAGCTATTCTGACATCACTTCCTTCACAGCCAATTTGAGAGGCGACAAAGGCTTCCAACCTTCAAAGAATTCCACCTGGAGTCAAAGGGAGATCACACTTTACTTACTTTTTGTATTTAATCATTCAAAAATGAATACTGTAAGAATTATGAGATTTCAATCTATGATTACTTCTATTTCTTGCTGTGTTTCCGTTACCATGAGCGGCTAAGTACTTAAAGTGCTGGCCTAGTTATGTATTTACTTCTGTTATGATTGTTTCTTGTTAGATTATGATTTCATTAGATATTCCTTGACTATCATATAACCCTGGGTTTTGGTAGTACGGGTGGTTTGGACTTGGCTTGCCCCATTATTAGATTATCTAGTCAATATGGGATCCATCGGGTACTAGGGAAGATCACTAACTCCTTACCTAGTGTAGGAACTAACAGGCCACCGCACTTATTACTCAATTTACTTAAGAATCACATGAACTCTTTCAGAGAGGGTTAATAATCTGCATAGGTTATTAGATACGTTTTGGGAATAGTTGGGATTAATCACTACAACCTGGATAACCTACCTCCCAGATGATTTAGGACTGATTCGGAATCGCAGGAAGTATATGATAGACTAAATATGCATATTCAACTCTATCGATCTTAGAAACGACCAATGAAACCATAGTTTAACATTGCACAGGAAAACGTTTTCATAACAGTAGTAATGAATTAACTAGGTTAGCATATTTTCTCTCTTGATATCTCCAACTCTTTTAATTTCCAGTTATTTATTTTATTGTTATTTATTTCAATTCAACTCAAAAACCATTTTTAAAACGTAACATTTCAAATTAAAACTAATTACAACTTAGCTCTTGGGACGACCTTGGATTTACCATTCTATACTACCCATGATCGGGTTCTCTTCCCGTTAGTACGTTGTCAGGTAGATCGAGTTTTATAAATTTAAAACTTGGTAAAAATATATTTTAAAATAAAATACGCATCAGTTGGTTCCAAGTACAAATTATAAACTTGAATTACTTCATATGGATTTATGTGGGCCAATGAGGGTTAAAACTGTTAATGGGAAACGATATATTCTGGTAATTATCGATGACTACTCCCGATATACTTGGGTGTTTTTTCTTCGAACAAAAGATGAGACTCTAGAAATATTTATGAAGTTCATTACTCAGATTCATTAGAATATGAAGGCTCAAGTCCTGAAAGTTTAGTCTGATAATGGAACTGAGTTCAAAAACGCAATACTAAAGTCGTATTATGAAAAGTTGGGCATTCTGCATCACACGTCAATTGCTCAAACGCCTTAGCAGGATGTTGTTGTTGAACGTAGAAATAGAACACTTGTCAAGGCTGCACGAACAATGCTTATCTTTTCAAAGCTACCAGAATTCCTATGGACCAAAGCAATTTCCACACCTTGTTTTACTCAAAATCGCTCTCTTGTACACCCTCGTTATAATTAAATGCCATATGATCTGATTAAGGGTAGAAAACCCAATGTTCAATACTTTCATATGTTTGGTTCCTTATGTTACCTAACAAATGATCGTGATGATCTTAGGAAGATGAAGCCTAAAGCAGACATTGGTATCTTGTTGGTTACTCCGAGTCATTAAGGGGGTTTCACATTTATAACCGCGAACAAAGAAAATACTGGAAACCATCCATTTGAAATTTGATGAACTCACAGCTATGGCTTTTGAATGCAAAAATTCATGAACCGGTGTTAACTGCTCGAATTTTCAAGGCTCATCACAAGAAATGAAGGAACTATTGTCTCAACAATACTTGGATAACTTGTTTGGTCCTCTGTATGAAGAATACTATGCGCCAAGAACTTTAGAAGTGTCAGATAATTCTGATGCAAATACTTTTGATACTGAAGACACTCCATCATCTTCTTCAATCATTGTTGAAGATAGTGATGCTCCTCAAGTAGTAACCTCATCAGAAGAACCAATTGCACAAGAATCCTCAAATCCAGTCTAGAATACTCATTCTGATGAACAAATTTAAGAAGACGTTGCAAAACTTGACGGGAATACTATCATGCATTCTTTTGGAACTCATGAGTTCGAAGAATCTGAGTCATCTTCAAACTTTCAGGACCCGTTAAACATGCACGAGTTCCACCAACAACATCGCTACACTGATAAATAGACTGAGATTCATCCAATTGAACAAGTGATTGGTGACCCTTCCAAGCCAGTGACAACAAGAAGTAGACTTCAAACTGATGTAGAGTTGTGTATGTACACACTCACAGTGAGTACTACAAAACCTAAAAATATCAAGGAAGCTATGCTTGATCATAGCTGGATCGAATCAATGCAAGATGAAATCAATCGATTCGAACGCTTAGATGTGTGGGAACTTGTTTCGCTACCTAATGGCAAATATGTCATCAAGGTAAAATGGCTTTGGATAAACAAGACGGATGCTAAAAACACAGTTATTCTGAATAAATCACGTCTTGTTGCAAAGGGTTACAGTCAACAAGAAGGAATTGATTTTGAGGTGTCATTTACTCCAGTGGCACGACTAGAAGCTGTTTGAATGTTTGTGGCTTACGTGGCTCACAAGAACTTTACAATATACCAGATGGATGTGAAGACTGCCTTCCTCAATGGTCCACTAAAAGAAGAAGTTTTTATAAGTCAGCCAGACGGATTTGTAGATCCAGACTTTCCTAATCACGTCTATCGTCTTAAGAAAGCTCTATACGGTCTCAAACAAGCCCCATGATGACATCAAATAACGTCTATTTTATAGCATCATTTATCATATGTAATTAACCTATTTTGTGTAATTATTATAAAGAATTGTTACTTAATCGTTTATATTTGTTATTTGCAGTAATTATCGAGTATTTGGAAAAAGATAAAGAAAATGACGTGTTTTGAAGCATAAACGAAGAGTTTGAGAAAGTCACTGATTCTGACATCAATACGCCGTATCATTCTAGACAAATACGCCGTATCTAAAGACTTTGAAGAACTCAAGACTATTGCCTGACTTTAGAGAATACGCCATTGATACACCGTATATGATAGTTGGTCAAAAATCAAGAAAAATACATTTTCAGCCAATACTCTGTATCCAAAAACCCCAATACTCCGTATTGGTCACTACTCCGTATCCAAGAAATCAGACATTGGGATTAAAAGACTTCTTAGTGTTGTTGAAGTTACTGCTGCTGGTTATAGTTTCTATTGCTGGTAAAGTTCAAGGAAAATATTCTAAGTGGTTAATACTGCTAGTGCAAAACTTAAGACTGCTAGTGGAAGTTACTGCTGCTCAAGAAGTTCAAGGAAAATATACTAAGTGGTTACTACTACTGATGTAAAGTTACTGCTGTTAGTATAAAGTTAATGCTGCTGGTTATAAGTTAGTACTGCTTATGTGATATGGATGAGATATTTTTGTAATAGATACCTATAAGTTATTTGATTAGAAGATCATGATAACTCAGGAATATATTGTAAACCCAGTAGGACTCCTTAGTGTATAAAAGGAGGTCCTAGGGTATTAGGTTAGATATCTCATATCTCTCATACACTCAACATAGTTTAACCTAAGTTGATTAGCTTCAAGGTTTTGTAAACCCTAACACTATTAAGAGTGTTTGTATTATATTGAGGCTGAAAGTTTGGTAAATTGTTTGTTATTAATCTTATTCATTACTGTTTCATTGAAATTCTTCTTAGTATAATTGACTAGATTCTGCATAGTCTTTGATATTCACAATCACAATTTCTATCATAGTTGTTTTGGATTTATTCAATACAACTTAGCCTTATACAAGCTAAGAAAGATCTATTCTATTGGGATCAACAAGTAGTATCAGAGCTTGTGAGAAGCTTTAAATAAGAAGAACCTTTACTATACACAAGATCTACTTTTTCAAGAAGCAATAGATTCTCAATCTACTCAAACCATCAAGCTACCCATACTCCAACCTGGTGAGTATGTTCTCTGGAAGATAAGGATAGAGCAGTACCTATAGTGCATTGATTACACTCTATGGGAGATCGTAGAAAATGGTAATACCTATAGTAACAAAAACTGTTAATGGTAAGGAGACTATTATCCCTCCTACAAGTGTTGAAGAGAAGGCACAAAGAAGGGCAGAGTTGAAGGCAAGAAGCACTTTGTTGATGGCCTAACCTAATGAGCATCAATTAAAGTTTAACTCATACAAGGATGCTAAGACACTGATGCAGGCTATTGAGAATAGATTTGGAGGTAATACCGCTATAAAAAGACTCAAAAAATCTTATGAAACAGCAATATGAAAACTTTGCTGCATCCAGCACATAAGTGATTAAGCAAACTTATGAAAGGCTTCAAAAGCTAATTAGTCGACTGGAGATGCATGGTGAAGTTATCCCTCAAGAAGACATCAATCATAAGTTCTTGAGAAGTTTGTCACAAGAATGGACTATGAATACTATTGTGTGGAGGAACAAACCAGAGATTGAGACATTGAGTTTAGATGACCTCTTCAACAATCTGAAGGCTTATGAATCAGAGGTCAAGGGGACATCTAGCTCAACCACAAACTCACACAATGTAGCCTTTCTGTCCTCTAGCAGCACTAACAGTGCAACTAGAGCAGTTAATACCGCTCAGGGTGTTAATACTCAGGGTGCTGCTGATAGCTCAACAACTGTTGAAAATTTGAGTGATGCTGTGATTTATTCCTTATTTGCTAGCCAACCAAGTATTCCACAGCTAGATAATGAAGATCTACAACAAATCAATCCTGATGATCTAGAAGAGATGGATTTGAGGTGGAACATTGCTATGCTGACTATGAGGGCAAGAAGATTCCTGAAGAATACTGGAAGGAAGCTGGACATGGCCAACAAAGAAAGAATTGGGTTTGACAAGTCCAAGGTGGAGTGTTTCAACTGCCACAAGAGAGGACACTTTGCAAGGGAGTGCAGGGCACCCAGGAATCAAGACAGCAGGAACAGGGAGCCTACCAGAAGGACTGTGCCAGTTGAGGAAACTACTTCAAATGCCTTAGTGTCTCAGTGTGATGGCTTTGGCTATGATTGGAGTGACCAAGCAGAAGAAGGTCCAACCAATTTTGCTCTCATGGCTTATTCTTCAACAAGTTCAACTTCTTCTACAAACTCTGAGGTATCTAATGACTCAAATTGTTGTTCATCTTGTTTAGAATGTGTAAAAGATCTAAAAGAACAAAATGAACAATTAGTTAAAGACTTAAGAACAGCTAGGATAAGTGTTGTCTCTTATAAAACTGGTTTAGAATCTGTAGAAGCTAGATTGTTAGTCTTTAAGAAAAATGAGTCTGTGTATGAGGAAGATATAAAACTCTTAAAACGTGAAATCTATTTAAGAGATTTAGACATTATAGAGCTTAAAAGGAAGTTAGAGTTGACTACAAAATAAAAAGATGAGGTTCAACTTACAATACAAAAATTTGAAAATTCATCAAAAAGCCTAAGTAAACTTCTAGACAGTCAGATAATGGATAAGTGTAAAATAGGATTAGGGTATAATGCTGTCCCACCTCCCTATATTAGGAATTTTATGCCACCAAAACCTGATTTAGTTTATCCTAGTCTAGATAATTTTGTAGAAGTGAATGAGTCTGTTAGTGAGTCCTATAGTTAAAAAAGGATAAAGCCTACTGTTAGACTCAATTAAACCTGAGACTGCTAGGAAAGAAAATGGAGCCCCAATTATTGAGGATTGGGTGTCTGAAAGTGAGGAACAAGATGAGCCTAAGTTTCAAATAGTTAAGCCTAATTTGACTAAAATTGAGTTTGTTAAGCCTAAAACTAATAGGAAACCTGTTGAGCAAATTAGGCAAGACACATACAGTCAATCTTTCAGTCCATCTAGAAGTCCTAGGGGAAACAAGAGAAACTGGAACCAACAGATGTCTCAAAAATTAGGGAGTAATTTTGAGATGTTCAACAAAGCTTGTCATGTGTGTGGTAGTTTTAATCATTTGAAGAATGATTGCAATAACTGGTATAATAATCAAAGGTTTGCAAAATCAGTTTGGACCAATGTTCAAAAGGTGAACAAACAGAATTTCTCTAAATTAACTCACCCCAGTCCAAAAAGGAACATGGTTCCAAGAACAGTCTTAACTAGGTCTGGCCCAATTTCACTTAATACTGCTAGATCAATTAATACTGTTCTACCAAGAACATCACTGAATAATGCAGGACCCATAAAAAATGTTATTAATAATGCATATTCAACTGCTAGAATGCCTTTTAACAAAATAACAGCAGCTAATAACAGTAATTTTACTAAAAAGGTTAATACTGTTAAGGGAACAAGGGATAATACTGCTAGACCAAAAGCAATTCTTAGTGCTGTTAAGGGAAGCAAGGGCAATGCTGTTAAGGCCTCATCATGTTGGGTTTGGAGACCAAAGCACAAAGTTTTAGACCATGTCTCCAGAAACAATGGTGCATCAATGTCCTTTAAAAGATTTGACTATATTGATGCACAAGGCATATCCAAGTCAGTAATGGCTTGGGTCCCCAAAAGAAACTAATTTTCCTACCATTATGTGCAGGGCAATCCACAACAAGATTTGAAGGATAAAGGAGTGACTGAAAATGGATGCTCTAGGCACATGACAGGAAACATATCCTATCTTACAAATTATGAAGAAACTGATGGAGAATTTATTGCCTTTGGAGGTAATTCCAAAGGAGGAAAAATTACTAAAAAGGTAAAATAAGAACTGGTAAATTTGATTTTGAAGATGTGTATTTTGTAAAGGAACTAAAGTTTAACCTCTTCAATGTCTTACAAATGTGTGACAAAAAGAATAGTGTTCTTTTTGCTAATACTGAATGTGTTGTTCTATCTCAAGACTTTAAGTTAACTGATGAAAATCATGTATTGCTTAAAGTTCCTAAAAAGGATAACATGTACAGTGTTAATTTAAAGAATGTTATTCCTTAAGGAGGTCTCACTTGTCTCTTTGCAAAAGCCACACCAGATGAATCTAATCTTTGGCATATGAGGCTTGGACATGTAAATTTAAAAACAATGAATAAATTGGTAAGGGAAAACCTTATAAGAGGTTTACCTTCAAAACCTTTTAAAATTAATCAAACCTGTGTTGCTTGTTAGAAGGGAAAGCAACATAGAGTTTCTTGTAAGACCAAAATAGCCAGTTCAATCAGCCAACCATTACAAATACTGCACATGGATTTGTTTGGTCCAACAATTGTAAAGAGTTTAATGAAAAAGATGTACTGCCTAGTTGTCACAAATGATTTTAGTAGGTTTAGTTGGGTTTTCTTTTTAGCCGCTAAGGATAAAACTACTGAAATCCTTAAAACATTCATAACAGGCATAGAAAATCTAATAGACCTTAAGGTGAAAGTGATTAGATGTGACAATGGGACTGAATTCAAGAATAGGGTCATGAATAATTTATGTAAAATAAAGGGTATTAAGAGGGAATTTAGTGTTGCTAGGACTCCACAATAAAATAGAGTAGCTAAAAGGAAAAATAGGACACTAATAGAGGCTGCTAGGACTATGCTAGCTGATTTAAAATTGCCAACAACTTTCTGGGCTGAAGCAGTTAATACTGCTTATTATTTCCAAAATAGGGTGTTAGTTATGAAGCCTCACAACAAGACCCCTTATGAACTTTTTCTAGGTAGAAAACCTGCCTTAAGTTTCATGAACCCATTTGGGTGTCCTGGTACAATCCTTAATATCATAGATCACCTAGGTAAGTTTAATGAAAAGGCTGATGAAGGATTCTTTGTAGGATACTCTACCAATAGCAAAGCATTTAGAGTATTCAACAGTAGAACTAGGATAGTAGAAGAGAAACTGCATGTTCAATTTAGTGAGAATACACCTAATATTGCAGGAAGTGGACCAAATTGGCTTTTTGATATTGATGCACTAACAAAGTTAATGAATTATAAGCTAGTTATTATTGGAAATCAGTCTAATTGTAATGCAGGTACAAAAGCATGTGATGATGCAGGTAAAGCTAGAATGGAGATAGTACCTGGCAAAGATTACATTCTACTACTAATGTGGCCTGCTGATCCACTATTCTCTTAAAATTCAAAGAGTTCTCCTGATGCTGGATTCAAACCTTTAGGAGAAGATGAAAAGAAGGTTACTAAAGAACCAGGAAAAGAAGGTGGCGATTCAAGTAATTATCAAGAGGAGGATGATAATATTAACAACACTACCAATATTAATACTGCTAGTGATGGAAACAACACTAACAATGTTAATGCTGTTAGTTCAACTGTTAATGCTGCTGGCATAGAAGTTAATGATGTTGATCAAAAAACAAGCATTGAACTTCCAGATTATCCAAATATGCCCGAATCAGAAGATATTGTTTATTCAGATGATGACGAAGATGTTGGTGCAGAGGCTGGCATGAACAATTTAGATGCATTTATGCCTGTCAGTCCTATTCTAACTACCAGAATTCACAAGGATCATCCAGTTAAACAAATCATTGGAGACATACATTCAGCACCTCAAACCAGAAGGATGACAAAGAGATTGACTGAACATGCTATGTTTAGTTCAGTACAGCAGAGGACCAACCATAAAGACTTTCAAAATTGTCTATTTGCATGTTTCTTATCACAAGCAGAGCCCAAGAAGGTAATCCAAGCATAAAAGATCCAAGCTGGATAAAAGCTATGCAAGATGAGCTTCTGTAGTTCAAGTTACAACAGGTTTAGAACTTGGTGGATTTACCACATGGCAAAAGGGCCATTGGTACAAAATGGGTATACAGGAACAAGAAAGATGAAAGAGGTATTATGATTAAGAATAAACCAAGATTGGTTGATCAAGGGTACACACAAGAAGAAGGAATAAACTATGATGAGGTTTTTTCTCCAGTTGCCAGAATTGAAGCAATCAGGTTATTTTTAGCCTATGCCTCATATAAATACTTTTGGTATACCAGATGGATGTGAAGGGTGCTTTTCTTTATGGTAGGATTAAAGAGGAAGTCTATGTTTGTCAACCACAAGTTTTTAAAGATCCAGACTTCCCTGACAGAGTTTACAAAGTAGAAAAGGCTCTCTATGGTTTGCATCAAGCTCCCAGAGCTTGGTATGAAACCTTGTCAACTTATTTGTTGGACAATAGGTTTCAGAGAGGAAAGATAGACAAGACTTTGTTTATCAAAAGGGATAAGGGTCATATTCTATTAGTTCAAGTGTATGTAGATGATATTATTTTTGGCTCTACAAAGAAGTCATTATGAACTGAATTCGAGAAGATGATGCATAAGAAGTTTCAAATGAGCTCTATGGGTGAACTTATATTCTTCCTAGGACTACAAGTGAAGCAGAAGGAAGATGGGATTTTTATAAGCCAAGACAAGTATGTGACTGAGATTTTGAAGAAATTTGGCTTTAGTAATGTCAAAACAGCAAGCACACCCATAGAAACCCATAAGCCTTTGCTCAAAGATGCAGATGGAGAAGATGTTGATGAACACTTGTATAGATACATGATTGGATCATTGATGTATCTAACTTCTTCATTTCCTGATATTATGTTTGTAGTATGTGCTTGTGCAAGATTCCAAGTCAATCCTAAAATTTCACATCTTCATGTTGTGAAAATGATCTTTAGATACTTAAAAGGTCAACCTAAATTAGGCCTTTGGTATCCTAAGGATTCACCTTTTGATTAGGTGGCATTTACTAACAGTGACTATGCAAGAGCAAGCTTAGATAAGAAGTCTACAACAGGAGGTTGTCAATTCCTAGGGTGTATGATATGTGTGAAAACACATATCCGTTTTATGTCAAAAATGGCCCTAAAAAGACAAAATTATGATTTAAATGCTTGAATATTGCTTGTTTTGTCTTTATGATTGTGTAGGTACGGATATTGCAAAAATCTCAAGAAAACGGTTAAAACCGGACAAACACGAACACGGGAATGGAATTAAGCACACAAAGAGCCGGGAGAATGCTATCAAAAGTCAATAGTGGTCAACTCAAGTCAACCTTCAGTCAAACATGGTCAACACAAAAAGACAAAATCCAAAATTACCAAATCAGTCCCTCATGTTTACCAAAATTGCAAAAATAATCCCTAAATCCTAACGGTGTTAACTCTTGTTTATAAGACTTAACACCCGTTAACTTCTTATAACAACACCATATCCCATTTCTTGTTAATCCAATACACTTGGCCTAAAACTTTTATAACTCGGGTCAAAGAAAGTCAAACGTACCTTTTATAAAAGTAAAAAACGCGGGAAGAACAATTACCACTGTTCACTGTCTTCCCTGTTTTACCTCGGGTTCAAACCAAAGGGCAAATGAAAATTGACTATGTGGCCACGCAATTCAAGTAAAAAGGACTGACATGGCAGAGTTTTACATCATCAAACGCGCCTATTGGTCAATTCCCACAAAGTAATCACACGTGGATACATAGAAAGCACATTAAGAAGTGAAATATTACACTAAAATGCTTGCGAAAGAAGCATAAGCATGTCACATCACAGATTGCCACGTTGGCAATCCATGTGAGCTAAGGAGTGATCCAATAGATAAGATTCAGCTTCCAATGATTGGTAATGATTGAAGGCCAAGATTGAAAGGAGCATGTGTAGAGGCTAAGGACCTAGAAGCTTTCCTTGACAGTTATATAAAGGCCTACTCACTCACTCAGAGGGGGATCTATCTTCTCAATCTTCTTTTTCCCGTTTTTAGTAGTTAGTAGTTTTAAGCTAAATTTTCATTTTAATGTATTTTGCTCTTGTAATTTTCATTTTCAAAGTATTGTAATCAGTTTTAATCAATAAAGTCCTAGTTTAATTGATCATCAATCTGTTTTTACCTATAAGCTTTTATAAATCTCAAATGATTATGTCAAACTGTTTCATAAGCTACTCACATAAGCTCCTATTAAGCTCTTTGAGTCTCTAAGCTCAAATTGAGCTCTTATAAGCCATCTAATTTACTCAAACCTTTAAAATTAGTTGGTTACCTTTGCTTAAATTGGATCTGAGATTTTGGAAGATGAGCTAACCATGGATGAGCTCATGAGGACTTTACTGGCTTATTTTCAATAAGCCAGAGCTTGTAGACAGCTCAATTAAGCCCTCATTGCCTTTGTTTAGCTAAGGCTATAGTAAGTTTTCATTTAGCTTTTCTGTCTTAATATTCTAGCTTAATAATTGCTTATTTTGCCTATTGCTTGCTTATTCTTGTTAGTGTTAGCTTAGATATGCTTAATATGTTTGCTATATGCTTTTAGTTTACATTTTCATAGTTTAAATCTTAGTTTTAATCTATTTTATATAAACTGTCATAAAAAACTAAAAAATATTAGCATAGGCTTTAGATCTTAAATTCTGGCTTAAGAGATTGTTGAAATAAGCTCATTAGGTCTGTTAAAGTTTGTTTGATATCTGGTCTTTGAAAATTATTCATTAGATTTCAAAATTGCAAGCTAAAATAAGGTTTATGGATTTTAAAGGGGTGTTTGGCATAGCAGTACTAACCATAGGTTAGTACTGTTAGAGGCCATTTGGTCTTAGGAATTTGTTTTTAACTTCTCATTTAAGTTTGTTTAAGCTAATTTTATAATCTAGGTTAGAGTCAATTGAGTTTTCATTAGTTAGAATAATATAAGTCCAAATCTGTTAAGTCTCTTTTGCATTTCTAGTGTAAATCATTTCTATGATTAGTCATTGCTTGAATTATTCTTAGGTTAGTATTTTATGAGTGTTAAAATTGGTTCAATAGGTCTGCAATTGAAGAAGTGTTTTGAATAAGATTGTGTCAACTGCATATGAATAAACAAGTTGGGGATATGTCACATCATAAAGGATTTATGTTACCCCCTCTCATACTAAGAATATATTTGGGAACATGAATAGGGAAGGGAAAGGTTTTTCTAGCAGAGTTACCCTTTTATTTCAAACTATGATGGTTCAAGCTCATGAAGAAATGGATGAAGGTTCAAAAATACCAAATGATCCCCATCACACACCCATCACTACTCAACCATCATCATCCCAACCTTAGAGGAAGCCAAAATATAGGAAGTCCAAGAAAAAGAACACTGAGGTTCCTCAGCCTAGTGGTTCTATTGATAATGTACCAGATGAAAATGTACCTACAACTTCCAATGATCCACTACTCAGTGGTAAGGATAGACTAAAACGTACTGAATTTATGGACTTATGTACCAACTTACAAAAGAAGGTTTCTTGATTTGGAGAAGGCCAAGACTGCTCAAGATAGTGAAATTGCTAGTCTAAAGAAGAAGGTCAAGAAGCTAGAGAGGAGGAATAAGTCAAGAACTCCAGGGCTCAAAAGGTTAAGGAAGGTTGGTTCAGCTAGAAAGGTAGAATTCTCTAATGAAGCTAGTTTGGGTGATTAGGAGGATGCATCCAAACAGGGGAGGAAAATAGCTGATATTGATGTTGATGCAGAGGTTACATTGATTGATGAGACTCAGGGGAGATTCCAAGCAAAACCCGAGCCCGAGTCCTAGTTAAATATCCCGCGCGTCACATTAAATGTGTAGGGGTATATATATATATAGATATTTTCTACTTAGAAAGTTTTTCTTCTCATTATTTCTAAAATATCTTTTCTCTTTTTCTCTCATCTCTCTCTCTTCTTTCTCTCTCAAAACTATTATCTCTTTTCTAGTTTCTTGGTTCGGTCCGTGTTGCGTAATATGAAGTGAAAGTATAGATCGGGTTCCGACATACTTTTTTGAGAAATAAAAAATAAGCACAAAAATAAGCCAAGAAATGAATTGAAAATATGCTAAAAGGACAGATTCACTAAAAAGTTATTTTTGACTAAAAATGCTAAACTAAAGAACTAAATAAGCTCCAATAAGCTCTAAACTAAAATAATAAGTTAAAATGGATTTAGACTATCCTAATAAGCAAAACTAAACACAAATAAGCTAGGTAAACAAGCAAATAAGTAATGAAAAACAAATGAGCTATAAGTTCAAAACTACCAATCACAAAGCCACAAGGGGGTACTTTTGAGCTTAAAAATAAGTCCCTGGATGGAACCTTATGTGTTAAGGGCTTATGTGCCCTTAAAGCCTGAACAAAAAGCTTTAATAATCAGCAAAGACATTTGGGTTTGAAAGTCAAATAAGCTAGAAAACTTGCTTAAGAAGGTGGTTGTTTTCACTCAGCACATGCTGACTTTTTTGGTTTTTACAAAGACCAAAAGGCTTATTGCAGCCATGATTTTAACCAAGTAAAAGAGCTTTTGAAAGCAAAACAAGCTCAAACAGCTTGAGCTTGACCACCAAAGAGCTTATGCTCTTAATTTTAAAGCCTAAAAACAATCTTAACTATCCTAAATTTGAAATTGAAAAAGCAGTTTTAGACTAAGACACTTAACAACAACTTGTGACAGATTTTTGACCAAAGACAAAAACACTTTTGCAGATTCAAAGACTTGGTTTAAAACTTATTTTAACACTCTATCAGACACAAATAAAACCTTAAAATGCCACTTTTTAAAATCTAACCTTATAAGCTGATATTAAAGTCTCAAAAACCAAAAATTGAAGTTACAAGTTTTACAAACTATGAATTTAAGATTTAGCTCTTAAAAATTTAAACAAACTGACTTTTCTTGCAACTCATATCTAATCTAAGTTGACTCAAAATCAAAAAGCAGGTTTTGAACCATTTTGACCCATTAAAATTGTTAAACCAAACACCCCTTTAGAACTGATTTCAGCCTTTTTTACTTGATTACTTGATTTTCAATGAACAAAACCTTAAGACCAGATTATAAATAACTTATAACCAACCCAACAAGAAACTTTTAAAACATAAATAAGCAAAAACAACAAGATTAAAGATTATGCAATTTTTTAAAGCTAATAAGACTGATTATAAGAAAATTTTACACTAGTGACATCTAAGCTACAAACAGGCATAAATAAGCATTCATTGACATAAATGAGCAGCAATAAGCAAATAAAAACAGTAAATAAGCTAGAAAATTGAAAAATGGAAAACTTATAAAGCCCTTGCTCAAACAGGGCAAACAAATGCTCTTCGAGCTATTCTACAAGCTCTAGCTTGTCAAAAGACAAGCTAGTATGGTCTATAAGCTCTTCCATTGCCAGCTTAACATCCAAAAGAAGCTGTGGTGTTTGAGTGTGGACTTTT
Source organism: Tanacetum coccineum (assembly GCA_026074375.1). NCBI lineage: Eukaryota > Viridiplantae > Streptophyta > Magnoliopsida > Asterales > Asteraceae > Tanacetum > Tanacetum coccineum. The sequence continues at coordinate 58,573 of BQNB010005778.1, read as the reverse complement.
TGTGAATTTTTCTTAACACTTTATATATTTAAGTTACTTTTAATGAAAACAGGTTATATAAGTGGTTTAATAAAAGCTTATGAGAGCTTATCTAAGAGCTTATAATGGCTTTTGAAACATAAATTAACCTTAAAACTTGAAAAGAGATTTTAAAACCAAACTATTAATTTCATTAACTTAAAAACATTACAAGGAAAAACAAAAGTAAATTAAGCTAAATTAAGACTAAAATAAGCTGAAAATAAAAGCTAGAAAAACTAATTACCCAAGGGCTTAAAATGAGTCCTATTCATATAAAAGCTAAGAAGGTTCTAGGATGTGTGCTTTCTTCGTGAGACAGCTCAAGGGTGTGCTTGTTGTGTGAGGCAAGTCTTCAATCAATCATAGCCATCAATTTTGAGTAGTGCTCAAGTCCTTTGATCTTAACCCTTCAATCATTGTCTTCTTTCTTAGTCGAATAGGGTGCTTGAGGATTGCCAAGGTGGATTTTGGAGGTTTGTGTGGTAGGATAAGGTGTTTTATGAAGTTTTGTAGTGGAGTGGAGGATTTTGTCTTTTGTTGCAGGGTGCCAGACACACACAAGTCGTATGTGAGGGATGATGAAAAGTACAGGCACCATTTTTAACAGTTAGGGAGTTGGCAAGTTTGGTCCCTCAAGGTGTATAGTAGTATTGCATCCATCGTCCTTGTACTTCGTATCTTTGGTCCTTGAGGTTTTATTTATGTTTGCATCGTTAGTCCTTAAAGGACTAACGGTGTAAAGGTTAAAAGGGGTTGGGTTAACAGGTTTGTTAAAATGGGTTATGGGATATTGTTTGGGCTTGTGTTGGGCCGGGTATGTATAAAAGAGGACTTGGGCTTTTTATAAGTCTTTAAGGCTTATTAAGTCTTCATAATGTATAAATAGGCTAACCCGGCCCATTAGATGGGTATGGGTTGGCCCATTTAACATTTCTTCGATATCGACTCCGCCTTTGACTTTGACTTTGTCGGGGTTGACTTTGGTTAACTTTGACTTTTTGACTTTTGGCTTTGATTTGACTTTTTTTTCACGCTCTTTCCGTTCTCGTGCTCGGTTTTGTCGTTTTGGCTTTATTTTTGTCCTTTTCTTAGATATCTGTTACCTGCATAATACAAATGCAAAACATACAAATACAATGTATTTTTGGTACGTTTTTGGTCATTTAAGTCCGGTTTTAATGGAAAATGGTATGTGTAATTAAGTACATACCAAGTATCTTATACATACCATCTTACAATATTTAAGTTCAAAATCAACTGCTTGGAATGAATTTGGTACTAATATTGCATCTGCAGTTATATGTTTGGCTACAAATCAAAAGTTTAATTTTTCTAAATTGATTTTTGATGGTATGATGAGGAACTTGGATAGTTCTAAAAAGTTTTTAATGTATCCAAGGTTTTTACAAATGTTTTTGAACAAACAAATTCAAAATCTTTTAGAAGTTAATGTTGTTTATGATACACCTTCTCACACTAAAAAGATTTTTGCAAACATGAGAAGACAAGGAAAAGATTTTTCAGGGACTGTAACACCATTGTTTTCATCTATGCTGGCACAACAAGCAGATATGGGTGAAGGGTCAGGACAACCCAACTGATCCCCAACACACATCCACATCTGTTCAACCCTCTAATGAAGAACCAATCATTGTTCCATCATCATCTCAACCTAAAAAGACTCACAGACCTATGAAAGACAAAAGGGCCACTAAGATATCTCAGTCTAGTGGACCTATTTCCCTTGTTGCAGATGAGACTGTCACTAAGGAGAAGGAAGACATAATGGAAAAAGCTGCCACTACTGCTTCTAGCTTAGAAGCATAGCAGGAAAATGGTAACATAAATAGGACTCAATCTATGGCAACACTTAATGAGCCAAGTCCTCAGAGAATTGGTTCAGGTAGTGGTCCTAGGTGCCAAGATACCATATTGGGGGATGCAGAAGCTCAAACTAGGTTTGAGATTGCATCTAAACAGTCCAATGACCCACCTCTCTCAAGAGTTAACACACTTGGAAGTGGGGAGGACAGACTAAAACTTAAGGAATTGATGGACCTTTATACAAAACTGTCTGATAGAGTTCTTGACTTGGAGACAACAAAGACTGCTCAAGCAAAGGAGATTGATAGTTTGAAGAAGAGAGTCAAAAAGATGGAAAGGAAAAGGAAGTCAAAAACTCTAGGTATGAATTTATTCAAGATTGGTACCTCTATAGAAGTTTTGGTGAGGAGGATGCATCCAAACAGGGGAGGAATTTGAAACAGGGGAAACATAGTTAAATCTTTGAAGAAAGTGATTTTGATGATAAAGGTTTTAATGCAAATATGGATGAAGTGTTCAAAGATGTTGAAGGAGACGCAGAGCCGGTGATTAGTGCTATTGTGGATGAAGTTTCTACTGGTACCGAAGTTAATACTGCCAGTGCACCAGTTACTACTGTTGGTGTATCTATTAGTACTGTTGAACCTATTACTATTGCCAGTGTTAATATTACTATTTTAGAAACAATTACTCCTCTAACAACAACAACAACTATTTTTGAAGATGAAGATCTTACAATTGCTCAGACTCTTATGAAGATGAGGAGTGAGAAATCAAAGGTAAGAGGAGTGGTCATGCAAGAACCTAGTAAGACTGCTACAAGACCATAAGTACCACCTCAACAACATGATCCTAAAGACAAAGGAAAGGGTAAGATGGTTGATCAAGAAAAGCCATTAAAGAAAAAGGACCATATCAAGTTTGATAAGGAAATTGCTCAAAGATTGCAAGCTCATATGCAAGTTGAACTAGAAGAAGAGGAAAGGCTGGCAAGAGAAAGAGAAGAAGATGCAAACATTGATGAATAGGATAATACTCAAACTATGATGGATGCAGATTATGAGCTAGCTACAAGAATACATGCACAAGAGCAGGAAGAGTTGACCATTAAAGAAAAGTCAAGATTGTTTGTGGAGATCATAGATAAAAGGAAGAAGCATTTTGCAAGACTTAGAGCAGAAGTGCAGAGAAGAAAACCACTAACCAAATCTTAAAAGAGGAATCAAATGTGTACTTATTTGAAAAACATGGCTGGATTCACTCACAATCAGTTGAAGAACAAAAGCTTTGATGAAGTTCAGAAGGCTTTTGACAAGACCATGAGTTAGATAGACTCATTTGTACCTCTGGATTCTAAAGTGGTGAAAGGAAGTAAAGATAGAGCAGAAGGCAGTGAGACTAGAGCATAAGTAAGTTCTAAGAGAGCAAGAGAAGATCTTTAATAAGAGTCTACCAAGAAGCAAAATATAGATGATGATAAAGAGAAAGAAGAACTTAAACAATGCTTTGAGATTGTTCTAGATGATGGAGATGATGTAACTATTGATGCTACACCCTTGTTTGTCAAAATTCCAATTGTTGACTACAAGATCTATCAAGAAGGGAAGAAAAGTTTCTTTCAAATTATCAAAGCAGATGGTAAGACTCAAATGTATCTTACTTTTAGTAAAATGCTTAAGAACTTTCATAGAGAAGATTTGGAAGTTCTTTGGAGGATAGTCAAAGGTAGATTTAAGAAGACAGAGCCAGTGAATTACATTGATACTTTCTTACATATTAAGTTGAAGACCATGTTTGAACATCATGTTGAAGATAGTATATGGAAGAATCAACAAGGATTAGTTAAAGTGCTGAATTGGAAGCTTTTTAATTCTTGTGGAGTTCATTGTGTAACAGTGCAGACCATACCATATTATCTATTGGATGAGAAGATATATCCACTTACAAAGCACACACTACATCATATGTTTAATAATGTGAAGCTTCAAGTTGATTATAAGAGTGAAATCCCATATGAGCTTCTTAGATTGGTCAAGAAACAGATTAAAGAAGGCTATGTACCTGAATGAAGTGTTTGGAAGCATCCTCTTAGTAAATATAAAGCTTTTAGTCAAGAAACTTAAAGATTCAGAAGATGAACATCAAGTTTAGGGGAGGATTGTTAGGATTAAAAGACTTCTTAGTGCTGTTGAAGTTACTATTGCTGGTTATGATTTCTACTGCTGGTAAAGACTAAAGAAAATATTCTAAGTGATTAATACTACTAGTGCAAAAGTTATGACTGCTAGTGGAAGTTACTGCTGCTCAAGAAGTTCAAGGAAAATATACTAAGTGGTTACTACTGCTGATGTAAAGTTACTGCTGTTAGTATAAAGTTAATGCTGCTGAGAAAGTTAATGCTGCTGGTTATAAGTTATTACTGTTAGATCAAGTTAGTACTGCTTATGTGATATGGATGAGATATTTTTGTAATAGATACATATAAGTTATTTGATTAGAAGATCATGATAATTCAGGAATATATTGTAAACCCAGTAGGACTCCTTGGTGTATAAAAGGAGGTCCTAGGGTATTAGGTTAGATATATCTCATATCTCTCATACATCTTTTATCATAGTTTAACCTAAGTCAATTAGCTTTAAGGTTTTGTAACCCTAACACTATTAAGAGTGTTCGTATTATATTGAGGCTGAAAGTTTGGTAAACTGTTTGTTATTAATCTTATTCATTACTGTTTCATTGAAATTCTTCTTAGTATCATTGACTAGATTCCGCATAGTCTTTGATATTCACAATCAAAGTTTTTATCATAGTTTTTTTGAATTTATTCAATACAACTTAGCCTTATACAAGCTAGGAAAGATCTATTCTATTGGGATCAACAACAATATTTGTTCAAAAACTTAATTTTAAGATCTTCCCAAGTTTTGATTGAACCAGTTGGTTCATTTCTTAGCCAATGACTTGCAGCTCCAGTTAAGGATATAAGGAAGACTCGGAGCATTAGTTGATTCACAGTGATGTTAGGAACATGGAATAAGTCAACGATTTCAAGAACTTTCTTAATGTGTTCATTTGCATCCTTATCATCCGAACCGCTAAACGTGTTTTTTTGAAGCTCCTTAAGAAATTACCCTTTCAGTTCAAATTGATCTTTGTTATCAATTTTAGGCCTAGCAACTCCCGATCCATAGTCCGTTCGGGTCTTGCTCATGTATTGTTCTATGGTTTCCACCATTGCTTCCGCTTCTTTTTCCTCCGAGTATTCTTGGTCAGAAGGTAGATTGAAATCAGGCGATCTCAATTCATCAAGACTTAGAGTCTTGAAGTGTCTCCTTGATGATCGAAATTCGCGTTCAGGTTCTTTGTAAGGTGTAAATAGTTCATTTGTAGAACTCCTTGTCATGCACTACCTGTAACAGGGGATAAACAATTAGTAGGATTTGTTCCGAAGGAAGATAGAAAAATTTTAGCACAAAAAATCAAATAGGAAAACCAAGATTTCAGATTCTGTTTTAGATAATCAATACGCCGTATCCAATGGAAGTAGATACGCCGTATTAATCAGTTGAATAAATACGCTGTATTGAACAAAAAGTTGGATACGTCGTATCTGATGGAAGTGGATATGCCGTATTCAGCTATCGACCAGAACAGTGTATTAAGAAAAACAATTAAATACGCAAACAATTAAACACAAATGTATACAAGCAAACATATAAAGACAAATATACAAAATTTACAAAATATACAAGAATATACACTAATCTAAAGTACACTAATCCTAAGGGTTAGATCTAATCTAATGTTAAAAACCAAAATATCAAATAAAAATCAAGATTAATTTTCACTCCCCAGCAGCGGCGCCAAAAACTTAATGAGTCGTTGTGTGGTGTATATTTTATTGATTCAAGTTTTAAATTTATATTTTGCCGACTAAACCAAAAATAACACTTTAACGGGCAGTGTACCCGATCGGTAGTAGTTTCATGGTAAGTAGGGTGTCGAACACTTAAAGCGAGGTTAAATCTATCAATTCAATTAATATCTTGGTTATCTAATCTATGTTAATTCTATCCTATTCTAAACCTATGTCAGTCCTAGTTCCTAATTCTAACGGGAAAAGGGGGTTTTCAGCCTAAGAGACAGGCATGGTTTGGTTGGTGACTATAATCAATTCAAGCCACTTTAACCCACGCGAGCTAATTAACAAATGATAAAAGAGCGGTCGAGCCTTATATAAGAAAACTATATTAACCATTATTAATCCGATTAGAATGTTGGTTTGTTTATTAAGTGCAATGATTTCTTCTCTCGAGGTGGCATATCATTCTTAAGACTTAGGCGTTACATCATCCTAAGACCTAGACACATTAATTCTGTCACAATTAAAGCATCCGCATAAAGCATCCTTATTTGCTGATTATAATCTATCTTAGGGATTAAAGCAATGGTGATCTTGTTAAACCCTAGCTCATAGAGACTTTACCCACTTACCGCTTAATGGCAATTCAAGACAAGAACCGTACCCGAGACCCGTTCTTTAAAAATCAAAAGTTTGCAAAATTAACCCTACGAAAGTTTTTCTATTTTTCCTACGTAAAATATGACTAAATAAAATTTCCTAAAAAAGAAAAATATTTTTTTGATAATTTTTGTATTTTTTATGAATTTTTAAAACTTTTAACGAAATTAAATTATAAAAAATACTAAACTATTTTTAAAAATTCTGAAAAAATTACTAAAATTACTTGATCCTACAACTATCCTAAGAAAAATAAGAAACCCGAGATTGAGCTTATGAATAAGCTCAAAATAAGCTGGAAAGAGCTTATAGCTATATGGGCTAAAACACCCTTAAGTATCCAAGTGCCCAAATTGTCTTACAGTAAAAGACCAAGGGCACAGTAGCGTAAGAGTGTTATAAAAGGATGTGTATTGAGGGTGAGACCCGGGTTCGAGTCTTGCTCACCCGGGTTTCCCCTTATCTCCTCTTTTTTTTAGAAAAACTTTTTAACCAAACTTGATAAGCACATGGGGTTTATCATTTTTCATAATTACAACTTTTTGTGAAAAGCTAAAAATAAGCTGGAAAAAGAGCTTTTTGATGGCAGTTTGCTTATATTGAGCTTAAAGGCAAATATGGCTTTTTCTTTTGACTTTTTGGACTATTAAGCTAACTTTTGAACAAATAAGCTGGAATGAATTATCTAACCTAACCTAAATAAGCACTTATGGATTCAATTCTAACAACTAAATAAGCTGAAAAGGCTAAATAGACAGAAAGCTTAACTAAGCTTAAGGGCACATGGACTTTTTTCTTTTTGACTATTAGCACAAAATAAGCAAGGAAAGTGAAATAAGCTCAAAAATGACAAAGGACAGGTAAGAAGCATTTTAAGACAAAAATAAACAAGTTAAGATAACTAAATAAGCCAGAAATCATAAAATAAGCTAAAGAACTAAACTAAGCATACAAGGCAGCAAACTAAGGTCTTTTTGCTTAAAAATAAGCAACCTAAAAAGCAAAATAGGGCTTAAAAGTTATAGAATCTTAACATCTAACCTAGTGGGTATCTAAATAAGCTAAAAGGTCCTAAGGTCTTTAAGTTAAATTAAGCTAAAAAGGGGCTGCAAGTTGGTGGTGCTAGCACCAGGGTAACTACAAAAAAAAAGAAGGCTTATATAACAGCTTAAAAATAAGCTGCCAAATAAGCTCAAAATCAAAAGCCAATTAAAAACAGATCAATACCAGCTTGTAATAAGCTTGTTTTCAAGAATTCTTAGGTTAACTTGTACATTTACCTGCTGATTTTTGGATTTAAAAAGGGTGGCTTTTTAAACTTAAGGAAAATTTGTAAACAATTTTTTTTTGACAGATTTTGGTTTAAAAGCAAGGAAACAAAAGACACTTTAGAGAAAACACTTTGATACTATGAATGACTCAAAAACAGGAGAAAGAAGCTGACTCTAAGCAGTTTAATCAAATGAGCTTATGAAAAAGGTTTGATTATAAAGAACACTGAGAGCTGATAAAGGAACTTGAAAAACAAAATTTAAGATTAAAATTTTTTGAGAAACAAACCTCACACAAGTATAAAAAGCTAGCCAAAGGTTGGCTATGTAACTCTACCCAAAGCAACCCCATTTTGACCCGTTTTTCATTACTATCGTCGCCAAACACCCCCTTATGAAGTTTAAGACCAAGTTTTAAAGCTTGATTTTTGAAGAATTGAGCACAACTTTTAGAGACATCAACAATAGAAAACTATTTTAACACAAAAAAACAATAATGACAAACAAACAAGCACTCAAATAAGCTATAAGCTATAAGAAGATTTTAAGCTAAATTTAGGCAGTTTTAATAATAACTTTAACTAAGTAATAAACCAAGCAATAAGAAGCACATATAAGCATGAATAACAAGATAAAGCAATAAAAAGCCAAGGATAAGCTAGAAATAAGCTATGCTACTGTAGCTTAAGCAAAAATTTAAAAAGGATATACTTGACCCTTCTCAAACAGATATGTGCTACCTAAATAAGCTCTAAAACCTACTCAAGCTTATAAATAAGCTAAACTAAGCAACCAATGAGCTATCCAAGTTTGCTCATTCATCCTTAGCTTAATCACACAGTAACTTGTTTTTTCCTTTTGAATTTTTCTTAAATTTTTGTATAAAAGTTTAAAAACAGGTTAAAGATCGCTTATATTAAGAGCTTATATGATTTTAAAGAAGCACAAGTAACTTAGAACACAATGTGAAAGACAAACTGAATTTTCATAAAAAAGAGTACAAGTACATTAAGTTAAAAACTAAACTGAGCTAAAAACTACACTCTAAAAACTAACTATTCTGCCACAATGGCTTACAAAAGCTTTTATAGCCAAATAAGCTAGGGTTTCTCTTCTTTGCCTTTGTCTTCTTCTGAATGTGCTAGTTTGCTGAGACATTTACCCGCTCTTTGTGCTTGTTGTGAGTGTGTAGAAACACAAGCAAATCCTGGCCCTTGGTTTTGAGTACTGCCCACTCAAAGAATCACAACCTTTGATTCGAACTTGAGGGTTTTTGGATTGCCAACTTGGTACATCCATGTGGGGGGTGGGGTTTAGGTTAGTGACATGTTTGGAGTGTTGTGGTGAGGTCAACGAGGTTGACAGAGACAGGTTGTGGGGTTTATGAGTTTGGCGGGAAAAGGTTGTGGAAGATGTACAGTACTTCAAAAATGGGGGTGTGGGTTTGGGAGTTTGACACAATTAGTCCCTCAATAGGTTATAGTCATGTTTGCAACACAAGTCCTTGTGTTTCTTATAGTTTTGAAATAAGGCAAAAACATAACACCCCTCAAATGTTATGTAAGGTTTGCAAAAGAGGTCCTTTGTGATACAAAATAATTTGACTTGGTCAGTTTTGACCCATGTGGTATTTCTTTGGTGGATTGGCAGTTTTGATCCCTTACAAGCATCTTCTTTCATTTCCTTCATTAAATAAGTTTAGGAATTGGCAAGTTTGATCCCTAAACTTATTTTCCTTCACTTATGGCTTCGTCTTGACTTTGATTTGTCGCGTTGACTTTGGTTGACTTTTCAGAACTTGGGCTTTGTCTTGACTTTGTCTTTTCCACGCTTTTCCATTCCGTGTCTGGTTTTGTCGTTTTGGCTTTGTTTTTCGTCCTTTTCTTAGATATCCGTTCCTGCACAACACAATTAGCAAAACAAGCATATTTTTGGCATTTTAAGTCCGTTTTTGGTTATTTTAACTTGTTTTTAAAGGTAAAAGGTGTGTGTAATTAAACACATACCACTAATCTATGTTAATTATATCCTATTCTAAACCTATGTCAGTCCTAGTTCCTAATTCTAACGGGAAAAGGGGGTTTTCAGCTTGAGAGACTGGCACGGTTTGGTTGGTGACTATAATCAATTCAAGCACTTTAAAACCACGCAGCTAATAATAAAGATACGAATAGGCGGTTCGAGCCTTTATATAAAAGGAATAACTGTATTAACCATTATTATTGCGATAGCAATGTTTGGTTTGTTTATTAAGTGCAATGATTTCTTCTCTCGAGGTGGCATATCATTCTTAGACTTAGGCGTTACATCATCCTAAGACCTAGACACATTAATTCTGTCACAATTAAAGCATCCGCATAAAGCATCCTATTTGCTGATTATAATCTATCTTAGGATTAAAGCAATGGTGATCTTGTTAAACCCTAGCTCATAAGAATTTACGACACACTTACAGCTTAATGGAAATTTATACCTAGAAGTTCCACACTTGTCCAACTAAAGTAAATACAATGGAATCAGAACGTTACTTGTTGAATTATCTAGGTTCACCTGCTAGTCAACACAATCATAAAATCCAGTGGCAATATCCATTTTAACTAGTAAGCCCGAAGCGTTCTTAGACCCAGACTTAGAAGACAATATTTATGTAACTTATGATTTCTAGATGTATAAATTACTATATGGAGAGTTATCCCAGACTCTAGATCTACTTGGTCCATATCACTAGATCCAGTTGAATGATAGGTCACATACAAAAGCGCGTAAAAACAAGGTATAAATTCATATACGTAAAGAATAAACAAGCATTCAACGATAAATCAAGAAATCAAGATAAACAAATACCAAACATTCAGATCTTCATAATAATGGCTAATACCCGAAGGTATTAGCCTTCAAACGTCATAATAAATACAAAAGCAATTATTTAGCCAATGTTAGAACTAATCGAGTTAACAAATGATACCAAAACCTTAATGATTACTAAAGTATACGGAATTACACATTGTCTCCTATGGAATTGATAATGTTGCTCGACCTCTTCAGCTATTTTTCTCCTTTGAAAATTGAATTTTATGGTTTCGGTATCGAGAATATGATTAGCACACATAAAACTTGTTTTTTAAGTTTTCTATTTGTTATAAGGTCTGGGAAGTCGGATTCGTACGGTCGTATCCAAGTATTGGATACAGACATAATGGGGATTATCTTGAGATAGAGGACTACGCTTGAATATCTCCAAAAATTCACATACTATTTCTTGAATCAGCGTATTGAGTCTCTCTGGATACGGTGTATTGAGCTTTATCCATCTGTGGTCTTTGGTAATTGCATGCACGGATACGTCATATCTTCCTTGATGGATACGGCGTATTGGTCTTCAGAATAGTAATCTTTCAAAATATCTTCATTTAGCTCAGAATGCCAACCCTTTGCTACCTTTCACCAATTTCCTTCAATATTAACTGCCAATGCTTAAATATAAACGATTAAGTAACAATTATTTGCAATAACTATACAAAATGGGTTAATAACATGGGATAAATGATGCTATAAAATAGACGTTATTTGATGTCATTAGTGTATTACCTATGTAATTTGTCATATTTTATATCTTGCCTTATATGTACTTATTTTATCTGCTCTCTTATTGAATGTGTGTCCTAAGCTCCCTTGGATCTGTCTTGTTGACTTTTTCAGTTGACTTTGACTATTGACCTTAGTTGACTTATTCTTAGAGTGTAGTAATTCTGTCACGTTTGCATGAAACCTATTCATAGATCAATCATATCATTAAAGGATAACTAAGTGAATCTGTAAAATATATTTGTTGTGTATATAAACTATACTGGTTAATTCTTAAGCAGAATCATGAATCCTCAAGAAACACAACAAGTTGATGCTCGTGATGAAAAATTGGTTCCATTCACTGAGAGATTTAAGATTAGCTCTACCAATGTCAGACTAGAAACCACAGTGCCACAGAAAGAAGATACATTTCAAGTGGTCATTGATCTTATCAAGAACTCCTCGTGCTTCAAGTCTTTCACTATCTCTGCAGATGTCCCAAAAATCTTTATGCATCAGTTTTGGTACACTATCAAGAAGGTTCAAGGCACTGATTCTTATGAATTCCTCTTAGCTAACAAGAAGTGTGTGGTCAATGCTGATGTCTTTAGGATGATTCTTGATATTTGTCCAAGAGTAGAAGGTGTAGACTTCACTAATGTACCAGATGATGATGTTGCACTTGTTTTTCTCATTAAGCTTGGATATAAAGGTCCACTATACAAGCACAACAACATGTTTGTGGATCATATACATCAGCCATGGAGAAATCTGGTAGCAATAATCAACAAGTGTCTCTCTAGAAAGACAGCAAGCAATGACAAACTTAGAAAGTCCATAATTGACATACTATAGGGTATGTTCTACAAAGAGAATGTCGACTATCCTGAGTTGATTTGGGAAGATCTTGCTTTCTAGATTAATCACATGAAGGAGAAGAGATCAAGACATGAAAACATGCCATTCCCCTGATTCACCAAATCATCATCAATCACTTCCTCAAGCAACACGTCTCTCTCCAACCTCAAATATCAACACCATCATACAATCAAGGATGATGGTATTGTAGGACGACTCAAGTTTGTCAGAATAGGAGAAGACTATTAGGAATATGGACTTGTTATTCCTGAAGTGATGCTAAATGATGCAATTAAGCAGTCCGAGTCTTACTAGATGTTCATCAAGTATTCTAGTGGTCAGATTCCCCCCAAGAAGAGCAGAGGCAAAGGTTCACAAAGAAATAAAACTGCTAATGATTCTCAGGAAACTCTTAATATATCTGGAGAGTCTGAATCTAAACCTGAACCAGTTAAGAGAAAGACTGCTAGTAGAAGAGTGGTCAAGAAGAAAGTTACAATTTATACTGATGACAACATTATTTCTGATGATCCAGACGTTGCTTTAGACTTAGGTAAGTCAATCAGTAAAACTGAAGCTGAAGACGCAGAAGCGGCAAGGTAAGTCCATGCTACTCATGCAAGGATTGTGACTGAATTTGTCCCCGAGCCTACTAGAAGAAGAAAATTAGGCAAAGGGACTTCTAATCCTCCCAAAAAGCTCAAGGGTGTTCCATCTCTTACTTTAAAAGAACAAGAAGTTGCTGATACTATCCAAGCTCTCAAAGAAAGTAGAAAGACCAGCAAGAGACATCTAGGTATTGGAGGCTCAAGTGAAGGAACTGGTACTATACCAAGAGTTCTTGATGAGTCCACAGTCGTCTATGCTACCTCAAGTGAAGGAACTGATACTAATTTAGGGGTTCCCGATGAGGAAAAGGATATAACTAAAGAAAATGTTATTTTTGAGTAGGGATCAGAACAAGAAAGTGAATTCTCGGAAGAAGACCAACTTGATGACAAAGAGAAGGATGATAAAGAAGGTGATGCTAATGACGAAGGCGATGATCATATCAGTGATACTAAAGATGCTGATAATGAAGATGATGAAACTGAATCTGATGAAGATGAAATCTATAAATATAATATACGTGTGCATAAAGATGAGGATGTAGAAATGTCAAATGCTGAAGTTGAAGATTCTGATAAAGGTGATGAAGAGGTTACTGATGCACCAAAGGCAGATGCTAAAAAGACTTCAGAAGTAAAGGATGATGCCAAGAAGACCGAACTCCCTCCAACAAGCTCTAGCATATCTGTATCTTCAGGTTTTGGTGATCAATTTCTTAAACTTTCTTCTGATTCTTCTTTAGTTAGTACTATTAAGGATACTACAGATGCAAAGATTAACTCATTATTAGAAGTTAAGATCTTGTTTGAAGTTCCACATATCCAGTTTCCATCCATGCTTAGAGTACGAGTATCTGAGATCTCTAAGCCTTCAATTCTCACACCAGTACAAGAATCTCCTTCAATAGCTACTGTAACAACTCTACATCCTCCATCTGTCTCCACCACACCACCTATACCTCAACAAACAACAACACTGATTCCCATACCACCAATCACAATCGATGCTCCAACCATCACCACTACTGTTTCTGAATCTGATGCACTCTCTGATGTTCAGCTAAGAGTTGCTAAATTAGAGAAAGATGTGTATGAACTTAAGAAAATAGATCCGTCTGCTAAAGCTCTTGTTGCTCTCAAGACACAAGTTTTATCTGTTTTAAATAATTATCTTGGATCCAAAGTTGGGGATGTCTTTCAAAAGAAACTAAAGAAACACACAACAGATCTTATTCAGAAATATTCTTTGCAGCAAATTCCTGAGTTACCCAAGAAACAGACACCAATAGTTGATCTAAAACAAAAATCAGAGAAAAGTCCTTCAGAGATTCTCAAGATTAAAAAGGAACAAGCTAAGAAGCAAAAAATGCCAAAGTTTACTATCAAGTCTACAAACAAGGCAGCTCTCAAAGAGTTTGATCAAAAAAGTGCTCTCTACCAGACCATGCATGTAAACAAGTCCTTCAACAGAAATCTTGCTAATTATAGATTGTACTATGCTCTCATGGAAGCTTTGATAGAGGATGAAAATGCTATGGATAAGGGAGTTGTTGACACAGTCAAAGACCATAAGAGAAAGCATGATGATGATGAAGACGATGACGATGAAGACCCTCCAGTTGGACCAAACCAGGGTACAAAGATAAAAATGAGAAGAACCAATGAGTCGTAGTCTTCCAAGACGCCATCCACCACCAAGGAAACCCCTAAAGGTAAAGCTCTATCTAAAGGCTTTAAAACTGGTAAGTCTGCTTATACAAAGGTATCAGTTAAAGAACCTACTACTGAGGTGGTAATGGATGATGCAAGTGAAGATGTGGTTCATGATGATGATCAATCACAAGATGCTTCAAAACCTAAGACAACTAAGACTCTGAATCCAGAATGGTTCACACAACCTCTAAGGCCTCCTACTCCTAATCTAGAATGGAACAAGCGTCAGGTTGTACTTGATCAACCAGAACAGCCTTGGTTTAATCAAATGGTCTCTGCTATAAAGGATCCTCTTACATTCAACAACCTAAGGGCCAATCTAATTGACTTCTCCAAGTATGTGTTGAATCGACTCAAAATTGATAATCTTACTCAAGATATCTTGTTAGGACCTACCAATAATCTGTTAAAAGGCACGTGGTCTATCAACATAGAACTAGAGTACCACTTCCAAGAGTGTTTCAATGCACTGACAAGTAGGGCTTAATTGGAATAATCCTAAAGGAGATCGTTACCCCTTTGACCTGTCTAAACCTCTTCCTCTACAAGGTCACCCAGGTCATCTAACCGTTGCTGCTGGTTACTTCTTCAACAATGACCTGGAGTATCTAAAATCTTCTGATCCAGAAAGAATGTATACCACGTCGATCACAAAGACAAAAGCAACTCAATATAAGATTGAATGGATTGAAGACATGGTTCCTACGCTTTGGAGTCCTACCAAAGTGGGGTATGACAAAGATGCGTTGAAAGGGATCAAACACTAGGGTGAAGGGCGTAAGCTATGCCAGATATCTTAGTTGAATAAGTTCTCCAAGCATAATGTGTACTCTACTAAGAAAATTTTGGGGGTGAAGAGTTGATATGTCTTTGTGTAGGTTGTACTTTATTATCAAGTTTTACTATTTATTTTATGCTGACTATACCTAAAAACAACACTCTAACGGGCAGTGTACATGGTCAGATGTATCTTCGTGGTAAGTAGGGTGTCGATCACTAAGAGTGGAAGTTAACTCTTAATTCTACAAGTATTTTATTTACCTAGGTTTAGTACTAATCTAACCTAATTATTCTAAGTAAATCTAATTAAACCTAAACTAACACAAAGGGGGTTTTTAGCTTGAGAGACTGGCACGAGTTTAGTTCTAATTATCCTAAGGCGATGATAAATAATGCACACAAATGATTAACAAAATATTAGGAAGCAGTCAAATCTAAGGAAAATTTATTAGCCAATTTAATCTAATAATATGCCTTGATTGTCTATTCGTGCAATGATTGTATTAATTCGTTGGTGGTATATCATTCCAAAGTCAGGTGGATCTTTTCCATAGACTCGAGGTTTGTCACTAGTTAATCTTGTCACAATTAACCTAAACCCGCATAAAGCTCACACCGTTGATTATAACCTATCTGGGAAAATATATTGGTGGTTATATTGAATCCTAGCTCATGGAGGCTTTACCATCTTACTGCTTAATGGAAATTCATATACTAGTAGTCCACGCCTACTTAACTACCTATGGAAATAGGACATTATGTGTAATCCTAAGTCACTGGCTTAGTCTACATATCTAGTTAACCATAGATCAAAACAGGGCTTTCTATTGGTTATCCTAGTATTCTAGTTATATGAATAAGCGTTATATGTTTCTATCCCGGACTCTTAGCCTACGCCCAAACAACACCAAAGTTGAAGCGCATTAAATATGTAGGACTAGACTCAGTTGAATGATAGGGAAAACACATAATTAAGCTCATAAACGTGTATGAAGTGATAAACATAATCAACATGCAACGAATAAAGAACAATCGATATAAAGACAAATCAAAACATTTTATTATCATAAACATTGGCTATACAAAATGTAATTAGCCGGATAGTAATGGTTAAACAATACCGAATATCTAGAATAAACGATTAAACATAATCTATCCGAACGGTATAGGGGTGTGTAGAAATACAAAATTTGTCCCATACAAAGGACTACTTCACTTAGATCTTTCTATTCTTCTTTTTTCTTCCACTTGCTGAACTGTCTTCTATTCTTCTTTTTTCTTCCCTTCCATACTGTCGGACGAATGATGTTATATAAAAGTGTCTCACCTCTAAAAGAATTGTGTGTTTATATAGGGATAAATCCCTATTTTTCTCATTGTCCTCTAGCCAGCCCAATCCCAATTCCAACTTTTGTTTATTTTTTTTCTTGTCTGCCTTTCTCTCGTCCAAACTAGCAACCAAAAGCCCAAGTTGCTCTCTTCTTTTTGCTTACTCTATGTCCCAAAATAGCTCATCCAAGGCCCAAGAATAAACCAAGTGGGCTTTATTTTCTTCTTTCCTTGTTCATGTGTCTAGCCCATAATTCACGAAATGTATTTTCTAACTGATATAACCACGAGCTAACTTCATAATTCTGGATCTTTTATTACATAAACATAAAGATCTTCTTTTTATCTTTCTATGGCCTTTTAAATAAACTAAAATGAAGCTCGAATGAATAAGTTATGGCCAAATCATTAAGACATGTCTAAATCTTTCACTCTTTAATATTTTACTTCATATCTTATCATTTTTTGTTTCATTTCACCGTTAACTCACAAATTCGCCATTTTAAATCTATTTTATGCATAACTTTTAGAATGATACGCCGTATAGGTTGTCAGAATTTGTAGACTTTCATTGAACTCTTCGTTTATGCTCCATAATGCGTGCCTTTTCACTAACTTTCACCATATACTCGATATTTACTGCAATTAATAAATATAATCAATTAAGTATCAATTCTTATTTAAAAGAATATAAAACGAGTAATAAAGACGGGATAA
>BQNB010005778.1:0-40770 GCA_026074375.1 Tanacetum coccineum | reverse complement strand
CTGCACAGTACAAACACAAAAACAAGCATATTTATGGCATTTTATGTGCGTTTTTGGTCGTTTATGGTCAATTTATTAGGTAAAAGGTATGTGTAATTACACACATACCAATATATACGACCTTTCGGTTCTATCAAAAATCGTATATTCGGAGCTTAGTTACAAACTCGGTTTTATCGAGTTTCACAATTTCGGTTTTATCGAATTTGTGAAATAAGGTTTTGCTACGTTTTATCTCGGAAATAAGCCTTCAAAGTCATAACATACTTTCATTTCACGGTTTTATCGTGAATTGAAGTGTTGAAAAACAAAATTTTTCAAAATATTAAAAAATTCGAACGTCAAATTCAGTTTTATCGAATTTGAATTTTAAGGACTTTTGGATTATCTAGTCATCATAAATTTTGGTTTCATCGAATTTGTGGTTATTAATAATCCATAATTATTGAATTTTTCAAAATTTTAACCTACCGAGTTTGTAGCTAAATCGAGTTTTAGGTTTTACCGAGTTTGAATTTCTAAGTTTAATAAGTTTGTAGATTACCGAGTTTGTGTATTGTTCGAGAAGTATATCGATCTACAAACTACTTGATTATCCGTGAACAGTGTTGTCCGAGTTTGACTACTATTACCGAATTTGATACTATTCTCACAAATATCACTCATTTTCGTCTACAAAGATCCAATCTTTGAATCATAAGACATGTCGACATCCAAAACATACCAACAATCCCTTGCTGATGTCGGTTCTGAGAATATGCCTCCGATGCTGGAAAGGGGTAGTTATATACCATGGGCAAGTAGATTCAGACTATAACACCCCGTGTTTTAGGGTCATTTACGACGTCAATAAATTCACTATTTATTTTTAGCATTGTACGTGTTTGCTTTTAAATCGTAATCGTTAAGTTATATCGCGTAAGCTAAAAATTATCATTCAATGTAAACGAGCATCAAACAATTAAATGTTTACATCAAACAAGTGTTAAGTAATTATTTTGAAGATAATTATTAACTTTGTTCATTTTTATTTTTATTGGTTACGTAAATTGGTTACGTTTCGCGATAAATTACGTTTAGGCATACCCGGAACCACCAAAACTTTTCTACGCTTCAACAAATACCCACTTTTATACCCAATACATAAAAATTACATAATATTATCACCAATACACATCTATGGCCGGATTTGTTAGAGAAAAACCAAAGAAATATTAAGTTGAGAACATACTTCCTCATTTTCATGAGATGTTCTCAACTATTAGGGAACATCTTGATATTTTCTTAAGACCAAGACCAAAGACTTCCTTAAAAGCCTCTAAGTGTTCCTTGGACTAGTCTTAGGGTATAAAAGAAGTGCTTTTTGCTAAGTAAATAAAACACTACACTTCCTCATTTATCTTAAGGTGAAAACCACAAAAACTCTTGTTTCTCCTCTTTACCCACGTCATCAATCAAAACCCACAATGAATCCATACAAAATTTTCCTACAACATTTACACATAATTCTACATGATATCTAAGATGTCTTAAGGTATTTACAAGGCTTGGTTAAGCATTTACATGTTATAAACCAAAAAGGTTCAAGATTAGGGTTTTGGAAAAGTTAGGGTTTTCAAAGCTTTGCAAGCTTTGGTTTAATGTCTAAACGAGGGTTTAGATATTGTGGTTCAACATATTACATCATATTAAGGTTAACTAAAAACCTTAATCTCTTTACTTTTGTGATTTTTTTATTTTTAATTTTTTTTTCCCAAATGCATATTAATGGTATTTCTATATTTATCACCATCAAAGAACATGTGTACTTGTCAAAAAGGATTTTTACACTTGGTTGTGATTTTTGTATACATGTACATATGCTATATGGTTATTAAAAACATATGATAATGGTGGTATACACATTATAAAAGTATGGTTTAAGTATAAAAGGGTATATATAAACTTGTTGTTATAAAAAGTTACTTATAAATATACTTGACCAAATGAGTAAGTAAACTTGTGATATTGTTATCTTAGACAAAATATGGACTAATCATGGACTAGAGACCCTAGCTGAGTGAGACATGTGAATTGATTATTGTAAATGGACTTGTAACAAAAGTGTTTAAGCTACAAAGTCATAAAAACAAGTTTGAACACATTTTGAACAAAAATATCCAAAGGGGCTGTTTCAATTCGAAATTTAACATATATATTTTATACTTTTATAAAATACTACATGTCACAAGGATCGTGGGCATATAGAGAACTCGAAAACCAATTTATAACGAAGAAGATACGCTAATTTTAAGTTATACGCTAATTAAACGGGTTTATAAAAGAAATTTTATAAAAACAAGTTATAGATCACTACTGATATATAAGATGGGTTATTTTTATCAGATAGTACACATTTTTAGGATTCCAAAACATTAAGAATCGTAATGTTTCAATCAATATCGAAGGATTTATGAATTTCGCGAGTATTACGCTAAAAATATTTTTAAAAAAATTACTGATCAACATCCCAACATGAAAATTTTAAAAACATCATAAATATGATTATAAAACTTTTAATAACACAGTACAGTGCTCGAAAGAATCCTAAAAAACTACGCATAACGAATAATATAAGCGACATTTAGGGTTTTACGATAATAAATCTAAAAAAATAAATTATAAACTCCATGAACAGTAAATATCATTGTTTCATCAGGACTAAAAATATGAAAATGCAATATTTTGATAAATCGTCTTAATACTGAAACATGACTTAAGAAACATCCCAAACGCTAAAACAAGAAAGTTGAACGCACTAATTTGATAACTTGTGCACTATTACCTGATTGAATAAGTGTTGGTCGTTTTTAATAAAAAAATGCGAAACATTTTAGAATCACTTTAAATAATATTCTAAACTATATATAACTTTTATAAATATTATTTTACAAAAGGCGATTGAACTGTTTAACGATTATACGAGTTCAAATACATGGTATTTATTTATCAAATGCAATTTAAACATTATTTCACAAACACAATTAGATGGTGATGTAGCTATATAATAGAATAATATAATGGGTAGTAAGATATTCAAAGTATTTATCACACATACCGACCTATCATTGATGGGTTGCTTCGTCTATTTTGTGACGCATTTTCCTGTTGTGATTTACATTGTTAAACTCATCCAATCGAGGTGAGTTCATAGCCCCATGTTTTACATTTTATAATGATTTATAAGTTTTGGGGTGAGAACATGCTTTGTTTACAATTTGACGCAAGTGAACATTTCATATTTAAACTGATTACGTGTTTGCCTAAGTAGCGATAACCCAATGTGCCCACTATCATGAACTGTAAATCACCTAGAGGGTGAGCGCGGGTGTTATAAATAGATCTATTTGTGGGTGACGCCCCCGTTCGGGTGATTAGCTATCACTGGACAAACGAACGTATAACATGGCGGATCAAGGGATGTTCTGGGTTAGAACATCATCATGGGCAATGTAGGCAATTTATATTGCAATTCATTTATGTCGAGCTTCAGTGTCATGAGCTTAGGGAAACGTAACGTAATTACATTTTTGTGATGTTTACATTTAATGTATTATCACGGGGGAAATCTTGCGGTCCTACACTTATTTAATTCATAAACCTATGAATTCACCAACATTATTGTTGACGTTTTAAAGCATGTTTTTCTCAGGAGATCAATAAGGCACGAGGTGCAAGGGATACATTGGTGGTCATTATTTTGGAAGTCAGTTGCATTAAAGATTTGGTTGCATTACATTTGGGGAAAACGTTTGTTTTCGAACTAGAATCTTTGTATAATTTAACAATGAACAAGTAAAGCTTCGGGCTTTTGTATCAAACACTTTGCTAAATCCAATGTATCGGTTTTAAACGACACTTTTAAAGGTCGTTCTTATATATCTTGTGCTATTGATCTATGAAGTAACGCTCCCAAACCCATATTCCGCTGCGACCCATTTTGGGGGTGTTACAGATTGGTATCAGAGCCAAGGTTATAGAGAACCAGGTCAAATATTTTTGCTGGACTATAACCGTTTTCAAACATTGCATTCATACAAATGGGTTTTCACGGGATATACATACACTAGTTGTTTGCATTAGTTAGTTTTACTAGATGCTTACATGATGCATATACGTGTTCATATTATAGTACGTACGTTACTATGAGGGTATATTGTATATATACAAAGATGAGTTTGCATTCTTTTGCATAACTCTATAATTATTTATATAAGGGTTATTTATATAAATAGGGGAGCATTTCTTTAGGCAAGGTAGCACTATAAGCTCGTAGGTCCTAAGCGCTACCTAAACATTAAGCTATCGAATATGATACCTTACCATCATTCATTTATGCCACGAGTGCATATTCATATTTACCATACCGATTTTATATAATATATTTATATAAGTTAAGTTTTGCTCGTTGTAAGCAGTCATATTTTCTTCAGCGACGGTTACCTACACGTATGTCTATATTAATTTCGAGCCATGGATATTCCAATGAGCTTCTGATGAGGAGCTAGAGGAACCAATGGAGGATCAGCCTCTACCTGCTGATGCCTCATCTACAGCCCTATCACCGGGCTACATTGCTAACATTGCTGACTTCGATCCAGAGGAGGATGAGGAGGATCCTGCTGACCATCCTTTCGATGGAGGAGACAATTATGATAATGAGTCATCTGATGATGACGATGATGATGATGATGTTGAGAAGGATGAGAAGGACAAGGAGGAGGAGCGCCTAGCTCTGGCCGACCCTTCTGTTGTACCTATAGATGATCCTGTCCCCTCAAGCTAAGAATACAGAGGCATTTGAGACTGATGAGTCTGCTTCTACACCACCCACCTCTCCACACCATATCATCTTGTTTTCTAAGACCAAATCCCATACAGTACGGATGTCTATTTAACACCATACTCCACGATCACCATCTGCTGAGGCATGCATTACCGAGTTTGTTGCTGCACTACCTTCATCATTACCACCACCACCAGAGAATATTAAGTCACTTAAAGATAACATAAGAGTCTAGCATCTAGAATCTTGAGAGGCACCCTGGCCCATAGATAAATAGATTTGTCAGTGTAGCTCGTTTTGTATTATATCCCACTAAACTTGAGTAATACTCGGTTGGTAGCGTTAATGAAAAGCTTGTACTCTTTTACTCAGGTAAAATGATGTATTAAGTATTAACCTACGCTGTTGGTTATGATCATACTACTGTATGATGTGGATTTATTTATGCCATGGTTGCTGTTATCTTATATCTCTGCATGATGTGGTCTCACCTTACATATATGTTGTAATCATGGAGTGTCATGATTTATCCTTGGATGAAACTTCATATACATTTTATTCCCTGTGATCTTTAGGAAATGATGACAACTGTTAATCAAGGGATGAGTGTTGAGGAAATTGAGTGGGTTGTAGCCCAGCGAGTGGCTAATGCTATCAAGGCTATTGCTATTTATAAGACAAAAACCAACATGGCCCGCAAGTCAATGAGCCAGATTGAACGACAAGAAGATAAGGTAGCAGAGAATGCTAGCAACAAGAGGAAGTGGGAAGGTAACCACAATGGAAGCTCGAGCCAACAAAACAAAGGGCATAAGGTGCCTAGAGCGCACACTACTAGGCCAATTAGCAACAAAGCATATGCTAGATCTCTACCTCTGTGCAACCAGTGCAAATTTCACCATAATGAACCATGCACTGTAAAGTGCGGAAATTGCAAGAAGGTTGGCCACATAATCCAAAATTGTAAAACACCTGCTACTACTAGGAATCAAGGAACCCCGCACCTGTTATGAGTGTGGAAGTCTGAGACACTACAAGAGTGAGTGTCCAATAGTGAAGTTTCAGAAATGTGTGGACATTATCCATGAAGGGGCGAGGGCATCTAAGCTTAAGACAATGCAAGATGCAATTGAATTTGTAACCAAACTAATGGACAAAAATATCAGCACTCCTGCTGAACGCCAGGCTGAGAACAAGAGGAAGTTAGATAACACTTCTAAGAACAATCAGAACCAACAATAGCCGAACAAGAGGCAAAATACTAACAGAGCTTACACTGCAGGGCATGGGGAGAAGAAACATTATGGCGGATATAAAACACCCGCAAAAAAACAATAAAAAATCAAAATAAAATCCCCCCCTCGAAAACCGCGCTGAACAATACACCGACGTGTTGTTTTTTTATTTTTTCATATAAAAAAACAAAGTTTTGGTTTGGTTTCGTTTTGTTAAAAATCGAACCATAAAACCGAACCGATACCGATTGAATAATTAATAAAACATTTGATTAATGATGAGAAGTTACGAATTTATCTAAAAGGACTATCTATGTAATTTATTAATTTGGGTGGATTTCTCAGGAGGATCCAGAGTGAAAAAATCTTTGGGACAACCAAACGTCAAACACTTCTAATAATCTTTATTCTTCATATGGCTTGCAACCCAAAATTAATAAAAACTACTTAATCTACTGTCTTCTCTACTAAAACTTAACATCCCCACCATTTGCCGTGCGGGTAGCAACTTAAAATCGCTTCAATCGTTCATTTTTACGGCAAGTTTTTGTATAGTTCATCCATTATTCTTGTTATATTATTTCAGAGAAATCATGCATGTATGATCCAAGGCACACATACCACAATCTAGTTTGTGCCTTCTTATTTATTTTACCTACAATGAGTTATACTAAAAGATCTTTTGTTCACTTATGTGGAGAATCAAAATGTAAGTGAGGAGTACTTTTTAATCACAACAACTTGTCTTTGTTTTTCAGAAAGAACTTGGGCTATCAAGTTTATAATGAAATCTACTTACACAAGTTCATTTAGCATATAAACTATAAATCCTATTATGCTTGTATTTACTCAGTATTTGCATGTTTTTAAACCATTGAACAAGTGCAGAATAGATCTATAATATTTATAAGATTGAACCGGTAAACAAATGTAGTAAACAAGCAATATTTGATACGCTTGATAATGAAAAAGAACAATTGTTGGGCCAAGTTAGGCCCAAGCCCAAATATAAACGGTTTAATGAACCGAAAACTGAGAAACCGATTGAAACCCGAGAAACCGAAACCGAAAAAATCGAACAGTTTCGGTTATGGTTATGCAAAAAAGCACTGAACACGTCGTTTCGTATTTCGATTATTCACAAAAAAACCGACCAAACTGAACCGTGCACAAACCCTAAATAAAATAATTATGATAGAAAGAAACTAGGAACCAACACCAAAACATAAATTAATGAAGATTGTCATAAATTTGAATCGATTATTTTACTACTTGTACTTTGTGGCATGCTAAGAGAGGTTGGGTTAATCTTGATCATACCATATTCATTAATTAAAACCACAAGATTTTAAGATTAAAAAAATATATGAGGGATCAAAAGGGAAATTTTACTAGAACTTCATTCCTAACCACAACACTCATATTTGTAGAGTTGACACAATCTACCCAAATTACAATTAATTGACGTTTTTTTACATTTGTACGTTTTAAATACATATGTGTACGCTTAATATACATTTTTTACGTTTCATGAGGTTTTTGTATGTTTTCTTCTCTTTATACGTTTCCGTTCTATTTAGCATGTTTTTTCCGTCTGTTTAGTGCACGTTATCGTTCGTTTCGCACTTTTCGTCTGTTTTCAGCACTTTTCACATCCTATCGCACACGTTTTCATCTGTTTTGTACGCTTACGCCATTCGCACATTTTATATTACTTTAGCATGTTTCATAAGTTTTCAGCACTTTTCGTCCGTTTTTCCCGCTAAATATCTCTCTATCTATGGGCCAAACCCCTTTTTGCACCTTTTTTCTTTTGTTTTCAGCTGATCCATAATTAATCACAGAAGCTTTTGGAGAGTTACGTTTTTTCATACGTATTGTTTTCCAGCCACGTTTTTCGTCGTTTTTGTACGTCTTTTCTCTATTACCTCTTCGCCCCCTTTCCTACCGTTATCAATACGTTTGCAGCATTTTTTTTCTCCGTTCTCAAAAACACCTTTTCTTCCGTTTTCGGCCGTTTATTCCACGCACGTTTTCAAACGGTTTCCCGCATCGTTTTCCTTCTGTTTTTGGTATCGATTTCGTTAACTTTGTAACGTTTCCGTTCCGTTCCCAACTAAATACGTTTTCGTCCGTTTTCATACGTTCTAGTTCGTTTTCATACGTTTTCGTCCCTTTTCTTACGTTTTCATACGCTTGTGTCCGTTTTGGACGTTTTCGGCCGTTCTTGTACGTTTTGAACGTTTTTGTCCGTTTTCCTACGTTTTGGCACGTTTTCGTCTGTTTTCGCATGTATTCGTCCGTTTTGGACGTTTTCGTCCGTTCCTGTATGTTTTCATCTGTTTTGTACGTTTTCGCACGTTTTCTACTGTTATCACACGATTTTTTTTGTTTTCGCACGTTTTCTTCTGTTTTCACATGTTTTCGTCCGTTTTTTTCACAACGTTTTCGTACTTTTTCACTTTTTTCCTTACGTTTTGTCATTTTCATAACGTTTTGTCCATTTTCATACGTATTCGATAATCGTACCGTTTCATACCGTTTGTGTTCATTTTCTTACGTTATTCGTTCGTTGTGTACTTTTTCCGTTCGTTTTAGTACGTTATCGTTCTTTTTTTGTACTTATTTCGTTGTTTTTTTCGTCCGTTTTGCACATTTTTTTTTTTTGTCCGTTTCGCACGTAGTCTTCCTGTTCACAACGTGTTCAGCCATGTTTATGAAGACGTTCGGGCCGTTTTTAGAGGACGGTTTATACATGTTTTCGTACCTGCTTTCATACGTTTTAGTCTATTTTTCACACGTTTTCGTCTTTTTACATACGTTCATTCTATTTTCATACGTTTCATCCGTTTTCAATGATTTTACTATTAGAGAATTAACATTATTAAGTGTTTTTACTGATTAATTTTTTTTATAAATTTTATGATACTATGAGATTTTGTGATAATATTAGAATTATGATGCAGGCTATGTTCAAGCTTCCACGTCCTCTACAGCTAGCCGCTCGGTTCTTTCGGTACAAACACTTGAAGTCAAGGTTTTAATTATTTCAAAGAGATTAAAGGAGAAAAAAAGACAATTTATAATTGTCAATCTATCTTTTTTAATATTATGATTTTTGTTATTTTTGTTGGTTTTGTTAAAGATATGCTTAGATTTTAGAAAGATTTGTATTCTTTATTTTGAAAGTCAAAAATTTTAATTGACATTGACTTTTCTCTTCAAGACACTTCAACCCTATAGCATGTAACAGGTTTAGGTTATTGAAAAGTGATATGATTTTATAGAAAGAAAGTGTTTTCTCTTAAGTCTCGTTTGGGCACACTTTAAACGGTTTAATTCCTTGTTCTTTGTTATTTGTGTGGTTTCTTGCATTAACACATAGCTTTGATAACAAATGATGGTGAATGCCGATGTGAATACAATAAACCACACAAATAACAAAGAACAAGGAATTCGATAAAACCTAAAAGGGTGCCCAACCCGGACTTCAAGAGAAAACAATCTTATTTTGTAAAACCTAAAAATCTCAACAAGTGTAAAATTACCAAAATACCCCTAATGCAAGAAAATCACATAAAAGCATGCATAAATTTCATTTTAATTATAGAAATTATGAAAATACAACATATGACAATTATGAAATTTATGTAAGATTAAAATACTTTATATTATATAAGAAAAATAATTAATGTCTATGTATATATATTATAAGCCGAATTAATTGTATTTAATTATTATACTTTACAAATTAATATAAAATGAATTAAGATAATTACAAATAAATTATGCAAGTTTAAAATCTGATTTTTGTTCATTTTTAAGCCCCAAAACTCGGCAAAATATCATATTATATTTATCTATCCATTTTATTTTGTTAAATCCTAAAAACACAAATAGCCGAAAACCCTAAAATCAAAAGAGGCGGCACAAGAATTTTTCCAAGGAAAGAATGATTTTTCTAGGGTGTTTAAAAGGTCAAGGAAGGTGGGAAAAATATTGGAAAGATTTTTTAAGGCTTGGTTCGATTGTGGTATTTGTTTTTGGGTTTCGGAAAATGCAACCGAATTCTATTAATTGCACAAACATCAAGGATCATCTAAGGGTATTTTTAGTATCCTCGTTGTTTCATCATATTATTAAATACGTTCTATCTTAAGAAAAATTATCATGCATGATTATTTTGTCGAAATAATTAAAACATGGTTGCGAAAAACCCTGAAACCCTAATTTTTAGCTAGTTTTATGAAATCGCATTTATAATATTTTGTAAAATTTATTTTATATTATTAACAAGGTTTTATATCATATATGACTCAGATCAATTTGTTTGGAAAAATTTTAGGAGAGATTCGAAAAATTGTTGGGATTTATTTATAGGTTGCCGATTTCAAATAAAATGAAAAGTAAAGAAATAAAAAATTAAGGGTTTAGTGTTTTAATAATTTTTCCAGGTTCTTTTAATGCACTGAATGTATAAAAATGGGAAATGTTTGGGGAAAAATTTAATTAGGGTTTTAGTGATTTATTTATTAGGCCGAATGAATTTAAAAGTTTTAAGGACTTGGTTTTTGAAATTCTGAAGACTATGGGTCTGTATTGAGACATGTTATTATAATTGTTATATTCTGTATAAAATAAGTTGGGGGGTATAAAATGTCATTTTGATATTATTTTGGGTTAAAATAGTTAATTAGGTATATATGTAATTCGAATTATATTTTAAATTAAATAGAGGGACTGAAATTGTAAATTCTGAAAGATATAAGGTTTGGTTAGTATTTAATGTATAAGGTATGAATTTGTCATTTTTGAATCTATAAGGACTTGTTTTGTAATTATGTAATTAAAGATATTGTTTAAATATTTAATAAACAAAAAGGCTAAATATAGTAAATTTGTAAATCAAGGGTTTGTGACATTTCATACAGAAAATGAAGGTATATCTAATCAAATGAGAAAACTTATATATTTACTACTTTTAACCTTGAAAATTGTTGAATTATGTATATTAAACCCTAAAATATGAAATTACTCATATTTAAAGAACCCAAACTTTTTATTATATTTTTGTGGTAAGGGTTTTAATTTTTTTATTTTATTTATCCATGTTAAGTTCCCTAAACATACAAGAATTACTTAATAGAATCTTTCAATGATGAATATTACTAAAAAGAAAGTTCCTAAAATGGAAATTTACTAAAAATGGAAAGTTCCTAAAAAGTGGAAAGATAGACTTAAAATGAATGTTGTAATTTCGAATTTATCATTTCTCTAGTTATCGGTCAAGAGGGATGATATTGATTTCCCTGTGGTGTTATCTTTGATTGATGTTTTGCTTTCGGAATAAGGTCCAGAATTCTGACCTATCGTTTAAGTTTCTCATGACCATATTCCTGTCTCTATCTTTGATTACGTAATGTTTGATGAGCACAATTGCTCTGAGCCTTATATCTTGGTTCTCTTATATGATCTTTAATAATGTTCCACTTGAACCTGCTATGTATGCTACCTTTTGATATTTGAACCTTTTTGCATTTGAACCTTTGCTATGATCCCTTTGAAATGAAACTTTGATGATTGACTTATTTTGCTTTGAAGAACCCTTCAGTTGAGACCCAAAGCCACTATTTGTTTCCAAGCCATGAAGTAACCATAGGCCGTGACAGTGATCACCTTCGGCATGACTCATGTGTTGGGGTGAGTTAATTTCTCACACCGTCCTCCATTTGATATTATATGCGCATTATGAAGATTATTATTTGTTTAGGGATCGTATGGATTGCATCCTAGATTTGTTTTGTTCGATGGATTAGGACATTATTATATATGTATATTTGGTAACTGATGTTTTGGGTGCATACCACGTCTTCAACAATTATGGACTCGCGACTTCCTTGTTACTATGACATGATTTTGTTTTGGGCTCGGTAAATGGACTAGAATTTTTATTTTCTGATTCATCGTACCTTACACTATGAAATGAATTCTCGATTTGTCCTTACCTATATTGTATTCTTTGATCATGGTCTTGTGATATCCTTTGCACCTTTTTTACGTATCCTTTGATTTTCCCGTTATCTTTTGCGTTCCGATTATATATATCAGTTCACTATGGGCCTTTTGTAAGCGCAGCCGCACTTTCTTTTCCTGCGGCAGGTATCAAAGCTTTGCGCTGGGGGTTGCTTTCAGGATAAGTAGTGCTGAGTGTGAACCTTACCCTAGAGAGATCTAAGAAATATGATATATGATTTATGTAAACTATTCGAGTCCCTTCGTTATTTCGTTATTTCGTTGGGATATGGTTTAGTAGTCTTGTCAGAACATATGTACCTTAGTCATGTAGACTTATTTTCCTTTGTTTATTTATATTGAGACAATCGCTGTTTATATACTTTGTTATGATTATGTATGCCTTTGATGTCACACCATATTTGTAATACTTCTACCCTTTAGGGTCGGGGCGTTACATATTTTCTATAAACTCATCATCACTTTTCAAAACCTAAACCTATTACATTTATAGGATAAAAGTGTCTTGAAGAGAAAGTCAAAGTCAAATACAATTTTTGACTTTCAAATAAAAAAACAAATTAATTTCTAAAATCTAAACATATCTTTAACAAAAACAATAATATTAAAAAAGATGGATTGACAATTATAAATTTTCGTTTTCCCCCTTCAATCTCTTCGAAATAATTAAACACTTGACTTCACGTGTTGACCGAAGAACCGGTGGCTAAGCTAGAGGAGCCGGAACTCGAACATACCCTACATTAGATTAGAGTTAGGTTCAACCAAACACAAGAGATATTATGCCTATAAGATGCTTCTGTTAAATTTGTGATGTATGCGCTAGTTGTTTCATAAAATATCGCATGCGATGTTCCAAAGAAATTAAACAGGCATGGATACGAGTCTAATTTCTTTGAAATATCAAATGTGATCTAACATAAGAAAAAAATATGGAACCATATATTTACGAGTTACAAGTTTAGTTTTTTTGTAATATCAAATTCTGATAAACTATATAGAGAATAACTTTTTAACTTATGTATAATATCTCATGTGATGTAGATGTGAATGATGAAACTCAAACACATCAGCTAGAAAAATGATTCTCCATGAGATGAATAATGATGGAATAAAGATGATGATGATGGAGTTAGTAAACTAGTTTGAAGCTAAGCATCTGAACGAGGAAAGAGATGAAGCAGTTTGGAGAAAAACGAATAAAGAGAAGGATTATAAGTAAATGAAAAAAGTGCACGCTAACTGTTGCACACAATGATGTAGGCTTAAATGCTTTTGGGTTATTTGAATATATATATATATATATATATATATATATATAAAAAACATATATAGGGCTAACTATGAGTGTGTAAATATGAATTAGTGACTGGATGTCATCTCAATGCCACCTCAACGATGACATGGCAACTAAAATTGCATGAATTTTCAAAAATGGTATAAAATTTATATATGTTACAGGGTTCGAACTTGGGAGGTTGGTTAAATTCTATGCCCTTTACCAACTTAGCCAAGCTCCTTTTTGTGTTATACTTTTCAAAACAATATTGATATTCATCTTCAAACTATAAGTTTCCCTTACAAATGCAGCCTGATATAGTCTAGATCGTAATCTTTATCCAACTAATATTACATATTGATACTCATATACCAATCAAAAACAAAATCAAACCTGATATACTCTAGATCCTAATCTGTATCCAACTAATATTAGATATTCATAACCATATACCAATCAAAATCAACGAACCCTCAAAATCAATGAATTGCAAACCCTAATGTTCGTTTTTTGCAGGTTATGAATCAAAAACCCTAATGTTGGTTTCTTTTTTTTACAGGTTCATCTTCTTTCTTTAGTTTAAAGATAACAATGTTTTTTTTGATTCTACATTCTAAAGCTAACAATGTTTTCTTTGATTCCACATTCTAATGAATTGCAAACCCTAATGTTCGTTTTTTGCAGGTTATGAATCAAAAACCCTAATGTTGGTTTCTTTTTTTTACAGGTTCATCTTCTTTCTTTAGTTTAAAGATAACAATGTTTTTTTTTGATTCTACATTCTAAAGCTAACAATGTTTTCTTTGATTCCACATTCTAAAACCCTAATGTTGTTTTTTTATAGGTTCATCTTCTTTCTTTAGTTTTAAAGATAACAGTGTTTTCTTTGATTCTACATCCTAAAGCTAACAATGTTTTCTTTGATTCTACATTCTACATTCTAAAGTTACAAGGAAACAAATTGAATGTATGATCGAAAGTGAATGATAATGGAATTTACGATTTTTAGATTAATGTTAGCCTATAAAAGGTTTGTTTTTGTTCACAAAGTTACGATAATTCTTAGTCATGGATGGTAATCCTTTTAACGAACTGTTAAAATTGCGACAATGGTAGTGATCTACTGATCAAGCGAATAACTTTGACTGCAAAAGCAAGAGAGGTAAACGTTCATGATTGTGTATAGAATTTGGACGCGATATATATTTTTCCTAATTTGGACGTGTATATATATTCTACATATTTATTAATTCACTTTTGGCTTTGTTTAGCAACATCTTTAAGGATTCTTTTTGTTACAGGAGCATGATGACAATGTTCATCATTGTATTAAAAAAATTGTATTATTATTTGAGCGAAGTGGTGACATGAGAATGTTGTGGCAGTTCAAAAGCCATCACAACCATCTCAATTGTCGGTCAATCCACAATCAACTCCAAACTAACACGATCGACCATGATGATTTTGCGAAAGATAATGATTTTGTAATGGAAGAGGGGGAAAGCATCCAAAAACTCGAAAAGTTTTTCTATTATCTCCGGTAAGGTATGATCACGTGTGAACCATTTTGTATAACCTGTCTTAAGTACTTGTGATTCTTACACTAAAACAAAATTATCAACCATGGCCTCATAAAATTCTCAAGCATGATCCATTTGACTAGTTAGATATTCTTAGATCTTTTTTTATTGCACACTTACCTAGAGACTACTTCAATCTTATAGTTGGTGCATTGTACTAAGTTTCCAAATCATTTGCCTGTACCTTAAAAGTTTATGTCTTGTGTGTTTATCTGTTTTATTTCCGTTATGTAATTTACATATGATCAAATATAAATTACAGCGTATCCCAAAAGATGGATAATTTTCTTTTATACAAACCTTATGTATTATTATTTTCGTTAAATAGGATCCAATTAATCATGTAAAATTTATTTTCGGTTCGTTACAACTATATATGATATCTTGTATTGCCATCATTTTGTATTCCAGGTTCCTTTGTAATAAGATCATCTTGTCCGCATAGACCCAATCTTTTATGATCCTGGCTGAAAAGAAAGATGTAATGGGATCAATGACCAAGGTAAGAACTTACATTAGTTTTGATTTATATTATTCAATTTTCAAACATAAACTTAAGGGGACGAAGCAAGAAATTGGTTGTGAATATTTTTTTAACCCCCCCTTATGTATTCTTTTAAGGCACATTAAAAAAACGGTATCAAGTCTTCAAATCCCACACCATAATAATTACCAAAAAATAGTATTCCTAATCTACATAATATAAAATTCGACGATAAAATGTAAATAATATTTTTAGAAGATAAATAGTGAAAATGATTTTAAGAAGATACCATCACCAAATTAACAATACACGGTTCTTTGGATGAAATAAAAAACCATAATCTCAAATCGCAAAATCAATGAATCACAAACCTTAATGTTTCGTTTTTTTTTGCAGTTATGAATCAAAAACCACTAATGGTGATATTCTTGTTTTACAGGCCATCTCTCTTCTTTTTCCTTTGGGGGGCCTTACTTTGTTTAAAGATAAAAATGTTTTCTTTGATTCTACATTCTAAAGCTAACAATGTTTTCTTTGATTCTACATTCTAAAACCCTAATGTTGGTTTTTTTTTCAGGTTCATGGATGCTGCAAAATCTGTAATAAACCAGCAATTCGAGTTATCAGTCCTACTCTTTTATTCAATTTATTTTTCTCTTAAACTTTTTTGGTTACAGGATGAAGATGGAGCTTACTCATTCTTCAATCTTTTTGTTGTACATTATTTTCTTAGATCAATGACATGTAGGTGGTTCGGGTAAAAGCTGTCACTAAGGAAGTAAGACTGGGGCTCTAAGGTATGCTAATTTGATCCGATAGGAAAACAAGCTTTTGTGCTATGTGTTATTCTTAACGTGTGTCATGTCATCTGTATTTTTATTTATAGGTTGAATATAGATCCATTAACTCCTCAGGAAGAAGCTCAATCTGTATGTATTTCTTGAGCTCTATCTTCTAATGTGTTCCAATAAATCTGGTGTAAATAGGAGTTTATCAGTTAAAAAGAAACACTAAGTTGTTCAAACCGTTGTTGTCATATCATGATTCATATTATCAAAATCTTTTTATAGTGGTCTGCTTATTTTATGGACCATGTCAAGTTGTATTTTTTGCAAACAAACTAAAAAAAATTAATCATGTTTTTGTATCCATGACTTATGGAAAAGCAAGTAATGCTGGAATTATACATTCACAGAAGAGGAAATGCACCTATATACTTCAGGACTGAAGTGTAATGGTGGCACATATTTTGGGACAATCACAATGCTCTCTTTTAGGTTTTGTCATGATTACAATTTGGTGATCATTGACGTGTAAAATTTAACGTGATTCAGGTTGGACACTTAAGAGAGTTATCAAATAAGAGTAACAATGATGAGCTTAAGTTGTTTTTGGAAGTAGAAGTTGGACATGCCGGTAAGATCTCAGTGTTCATAAACTTTCCTTTACTCCTATAAATCTCATTATGTACAAAATTTAGGACACACGTAAAAGATGTGGAGATCAATAAATTCTGGTAATGTTATAAAATCTTTTGTTAAAACTAATAACATCAAGTTTAATGCCCACATGTGGTTTGAAGCATGAAAAATTTGTATCTGAAGTAACCGACGTGAGACAAGGTGAGGATCATCCATTAATTCAACATTCTACTATTTTTTTATTTGGACATTTATGCTGGGGACAAGCACATGAGACCATTGCCATAGTTAAGTCACATCAGGTTGTACGGGTAGTTGTCCCTATGCAATATTCACATCTTTCAATTATTTTAATAGAATAACCCGTCAAGTTCTAACAACGCACCATGTTTTATTAAACACTTTTACGCAGGTCCCTATCTATGCAGAAGCACAATGTCTGCATAAGCTTCATTCGCCCTACATGTACTTTTAGAACAGGTAAAATACGTCAAAGACAACAAAACCATGACTAACCTACATGCATGTTAAAGAAGGTCCTAACTACTGAAATCTTTATATATTGACCTAATATCATTAATTCCTGTCATAGGATGCATGTTTAGACTTGTGGCTGCAATACTTCATACAGAGGACACACATTATGCAAATTGAGAGGAATTAGACCTATCCATGACCAACATGAAAACTATATATTCCACCAAAAGAGTGATGTTGAGTTATTCAAGTGCTAAGAATCATAACACTTGCACATCTCTAAATGTCGATATATAGTTGCACATATCAAATTTATGATGTTGTTACTATTCTGACATCACTTCAGGTGAGTTTTTCACTCTCGCATAATGTACTGAATTTACTAATTTTAAGATCAGACAATTGTCACACATGGTCATGCATTGACAGTCCCTTGATGCTTATAATCTTTCATTTAAACTGATTATGATAGTATAGTATTTCCAATCTTACGACAACATTAGATATGTATAAAACTCAAAAGCAAGGAAATGAAAGTTGTTTAGGACCGGCCTAACCCGAATGAAATTGTACTAGTTTTGACCTGTTACCACCTCTATTACTTTCTTTCAGCTAAGAGGACTTTGGTTTGCTTGTGGTCATATATGCTGCATTTGCGAAACAAGTAAATGAGAAAAAATTACATATGATTTGAGGTGGAAATTCCAACCCTCTTATAAATGTGTTGATTTGTCTATATTTTATTTCAAACGGGTTAAACAAAAAGAGACTTAGCAGTCATGGAAATTGGTAAAATCTTTAATACCTTAATATAATTATTTTTTTGCAGGCTCATGATATGAGTAATTTATCATGCAGGATGTATTTGTTGAATAATTTTACTTTTACGCACAATTCCCCGCATGGTCCTTGTCCCTTCTGATAATAAGATGTCGTTTAAATTTGACCATACACAATTCCCTGTTGCGTTGTGTTTTTCTATAACTATTAATAAAATTCAAGACCAAACATTCACACAAGTTGGTTTGTTTCTTTAACGGCCCGTTTTCTCTCATGCTCAACTTTATGTTTTCTAGAGTTAAAAGAAAAAAATGTTTTATTAAGTACAACTTTTTCTTAAAAAAAACCTTTTTTCCCAAAAAAAATATTATAATTTACAACAAGGTTTAAAAAATGACAACTTCTATTTTTTTATTACTTAACGTACATGTCTTTTGATGTTTTGGTTCCTGCAGAATAGCTTTAGCAATCAATCTTTCTGTCTCTTCTTTAGCCTTTTGCCTCTCCAGAATTAACCCTTCTACAACATACACTGGAACTTGATTCCGAACTTGTTCAGGAACTTGCTTCACAACTTGCTCCTTAATGTGTTTATCAACCATAGCAGGTAATGTCTCAACCATTACATCATGAATATTATCAGCAAGTGTATCGAATGACTTTCTTGGCATGAACCTCGCCCTATAGATGTAGTATCTAAGTAGTAACTATAATTTCCTTGTATACATGGAAAGAAGCTCTTGTAGCGTTTGAAGCGAGTAGGTTTTGTCTTGAACAATGATAGAAGTCAATTCGTTTTAGCTACCTCTTTGTGAGGTGAAATTGATAATGATGTAGTATGAGAAGTATCCGTCAATTCCTGGAGTTTCTCGGTATCCAAAGATACGAGATTAGTATGAATCCTAGAAGATCTAATTGGTGTGGAGATTGGTGAATTCCTAGTCTCCTCTATAAGTTTCCCTTTCTCCCTTCTCTTTAATTCATACACCTCATCAGTTATTTCTTCATCGTCATCATTTACATTCACAGGTATAACAACGTTAGTAATCTCTACCTCCTTATCTTTAGTAATCTCCACCTCCGGACTTTCCTTATTACTCTGGGCTTCTTATCATAGTGCCGGGGAATATTTGTTCATCATTCCTAGGGATTGAACTATCATAAAATATTCTCTTGTCCATCCACCATCTTTTCAATTTTTTCAGATGCCAAGTGCTCATCAACCAGTGCCACATTTTATCTTGCTTCCTGCTCCTCATGACTTTTATGCTCAGCAAGACTAACTTGTAATGTATCTTGTAAAATCATCTCATCTGCTTTGTCCATAGTTAGTACTGGAGTTGGTGGTGTAAGACGTGTGGATCTCCTTTCAGGTTACAAGATGAATCACGGGTGATCGTTCTTGGTGCACTTGACCTTAACTTCCTTATCAGGGTTAGGTGACCTAGGGGCGCTAGGTGTCCTATGCGTTCCTTGGGTAGACTCAGTCGGCTATGACTGAGTTAGAGGAACATCTATCCTAAACACCTCCGCATACATCCGATAATGCTCCGTTTGCTTCATTTCATCAGTGATCATCCAAGATGGTATCTACATTCCAACTTTGGTTTTTGTTGTTCTTCCTGAGTTAAAAATTATTTCTTCACTGATATCATCATCTTGCAAGTATGATACTTGTCTCAAGGACGTCCTTGAAAATTGTTAGAAAAAGATAGTCATTATAATGAACTGACGATGATCTTTGTATAATCTTGGATATGGAACAATCGAAGATGTAGGATGATGAAGCGATAGTAGAGTCTTCTATCGTAACTCCGCATATCCACATGATAAAGTTATTGACAAAGCAATACAACATTTGCATTATCTGCAACGGCGGTTGGTCCCATCCTGTGACCGTGTGTTAAAGCATTTGAAGAATATTTTTGCGGCTTAACGTTTGCCATGGCTGAAGAAGACCGATAGTATGAAATTCGATTGTGACTTTAACTCCATTGTAAATCCCAATACATGCTTGTAGAATGGAACCATGTCAGAAAATGATGGTGGTGGCACGAATGAATTATGATTATTTGTGTGACAACCATGATTTGAGCAGGTTATTTTAAACCTTTAGAAATGGCTAAGAGTTCATTTTTATGTGTGTAAGTGTTGTGCTATGTGAATTTATGTGGGCTAAGTGAGTTAATTATGTGCTTAATATCATTTTTAGGTGTATGGGCATCTCATTTTGAGTATGTTTGAGTTTGGTGTTAAGTATTCCTTCGGTTCACGTGTGGTGATATTGGATATGAATGGGACGTGGTGATGCATTTCGTTACGTCCAATAATGGTTTTTAAGAATTAAGCGTTTATAGGAATGTGTGATATGGTGAAAGAATTAATGTGGTTTGAAATATGGAAGTTGGTAGTAAACTTTCTATATATAGAAAGTGAATTTGGAAATGAAAAGTTATTTTTAGAAAGTAGTTTATAAGTAAAATGGTTTACCAAATTAGCTTAGGTTTTTATAAAAACTTAAGGTGTTGAAGGTAATTAATTACTATAATAAAGATAAAAAAATATTTTTTTATACATGAATAGTAAATACGAATTTTAGAAAAAAAAAAGAAAAAAAAGAAAAAAGGATATAAAGCACACAATCATATAGGACTCAATTAAGGAAAACTAATTTAGTATGAATTAGGATTTCTAATTTGGTTAAATTATCTAGATCCTTTTTTCCTACACTATAAATACAAACTCATAACTCCCATATTTTTTTAACCGATAGAATTCAAGAGCAAGAGAGAAGAGAAAATTTATTTTTCAAGTTAGGGATTTTTGTGTTCAAGAATCAAGAGTTAAGGTATGTTTAGTTTTTCTTAATTAGTTTAATCATTGATTTAATTCATGTAACAAGAGTTATGGTGGATCTAGGGTTTCATAATATTCTGTAAATTAAAGTTTATAATCTAATTAGGGTTCTTAGTAATCAATTAGATGCGAGTTGGTGAAATCGTTAGGGTTTAGATCGCGTTAGAACTTGATTTAGGTTTGAGCAGAATTTAGGGCTGTGTTGTTTTGTGAATATCTAGAGGTTAGAAGCATGAATTGATGTGATTCCGGTGCCTATGATGTAGCTCAGAGAGTCTAGTTTCCAGAACATCCGGCCTCGAAAGTTTTTAAGGTCGGGAAGTCATTCAAATGTTGATTACAAGAAAGGTTGTCAAAGCAGTAAATTCGGGTCAGATTTAGGTCAGATTACGAGGTGTAAAACCCCCACTTAAAATTTGAATTAGGATTATCCAACCTACAAGAGTTTAGTTCTATGTGTCTATTAAAAATCCCCTAAAGGAGAGCTTCTGATTTGGAGTCTAAGTATGGTTTTTAGGTCCAAACTTTTTAGTGTTCGTTCAGATCCGAAACTGAGTAGTTAAAAGTTTGATTTTATTTGGGGCACTTAAGAGGGGAAATAAATTAGTGGAAAAATCATGGAGATAATAAACTCATGATATTGAACCTATGATTTTTGGTAAAATTTATAAAGGTAAGTAGGTGTGTTTTAGAAAATAGTAAAGTGACACTAAAATTCTGTGTTTTCGGGTAAATTGTTGAACACTAAAAAAGTGTGTAAACGAATTGGTAAATGTTGGGCATGGTGTCGGGGTGACCCATGAGGGTAAATAAACACCTTAGACATCCATCATATGATTGTTACATGTGCTTAAGCTTTTGGCTTAGTAGCGTGTAACACGTGTTATTTTGTTGTTTAGCTGTGTGCGAGGATTTTGGGAATTGCTTTAGCATCAGGTGAGTTTCATAGCCCATTTTTCTTATGTTTTATAGGGGTGTAAATGATGCTATGAGTTTAAATGTTTTAGTTACTGTGATAATGTGTTTTAAATGAGGCATGGGCTATACGAGACTATTGTATGTTATGTGCTACTTGCTAATATGATATGGATTGTTGTGTTTGAGCGTGACTGTCTCAAGGCATTGATGGATTGTTAGAAGTGAGCGTGATCGTCTCATTGTTGTGGATTGTTAATAGTGAGCGTGATCGTCTCATTTTTGTGGATAGGGATATGTTTGTGATATTTGAGCGTGAGCGTCTCAATGTGGGTTGATGTGATTGCATGTTAGCTTGTATGATAGTTTGTTGTATGTTCTGTTATGCTATGTTTTATTTATCACAGCGATTTCAAAGCGAGTTATTGGCGTGTCTTAAACCTATGACTCTCACCCACATTATGTTGACGTTTAAGCATAATTTTCAGGTGAGCATCATGGGGATAAGATAGAGAGAAGTGGCTAGAAAGAGACCATAGGATGTCATGGAGTTTATTGCTTTTATGTCTTGAATATTTCATTGTTTGAATTATGGATACTTGTTGCATGTCTTTCTATTGGCGAGAACTTTCGTTTCATCAATAAAGACGCCTTTTGGATTTGGATTAGTTTTATGGGTATTGTTATGACAATTTGTGTCTATACTTTGCTTATTTATTGCAAGTAGAATTCTCTTTATAGATGCCATTGTGTTGTGATGATATCCATGATGTTACGCCTCGCGTTTCCGCCTTGGCGGGGTGTGACAAATAAGTCGTAGCTTATTAGGGCTTTTTCGTAGCTTATTTGATAAGCTGGCTTATCCAGCTTATTTTTCCTAGGTTCTTCATAGCATTTAGGACTTTCTTGCATTTTTTTAGAATTTTCCAACTTTGTTTAATATTTTTTTATCATTTTTCTTTTTTGAAATTTTTAGAAAGTCATTTAAAATTAGTAAATTAATTCAGAAAATTACAAAAAATAGTTTTTAGTTTTAGAAATAATATTTTGAGGTTTACAAAGTTTAAAATCATTTTCATCATTTTTAGATTTTAAATTTCATTTTTAGCTTTTTAATTTAAGTTTAGAAATTAGTTTTAAATTATAAAAAGTAGTTAAAAATAGTTTTCTTAGTTATTATCATATTTTAGACTTTTCTAAAGTAGAAAATCATTTTTTGAAATTTTTAGGTATTAATTTGTCATTTTCTAGAATTTTAAATAGATTAAATAGGTTTTTAATTCATAAAAAATTATTAAAAAGTCAAAAAAAATATAATTCCTTTTTAGATTTTTTTATCATTTTAGAGGTTTAGAAACTAAATTTGCATTTTTAGGGTTAATTTTGACTTAGTTGATAATTTAGACGCGTTTTAGGATTCCCGTTACTTGATTTTATGCTTGTTTGTTAATTTAGAATGCTTAATATGCTTTTCCCGTAGACTTAGGAAACAAAATCAACCAAAATCTTGTTTCATTCAAACATCAAATATCAAACCGACTTTCGACTCTCCATTGCATTCCTCGTCGGGAAAACGACCCGGGAATATCATACTACTCGGATTTCATTGATTTTATTTCTTTAAACCTTATCAAGGGTCACTTGATTTGGTTTGGTTAATATAAGTAGTATAGTAGTATTATTATTTATATATACCTAAAGTGAGAAATTAATTTTTGGCGCCGCTGCCGGGGAGGAGTGTAAGACGATCATCGTTTCCGACGTTTGACAATTAGTGCTTTGAAGATCCTTCCGTGTGAAGTTATTTTGCTTATTTTCTTATAAAAAATATATACAAAAAGGTTTTCTTTTTCTTTTTTATATAAGACAAGAAAAATCAAAAATATAAAAAATTATCCTTATATATAAATAAAATGAATCAATTATATAATACTCTCAACTTTGAGTATTATCATTAATAAGTTCCCAAACCAAAGATAAAAAACTTGCCTTTTGTGTCACTTGCGAGGTACGGCTCACCTTTAAAAGTTAAACAAACTATAAGAGGGGTATAAGGAGGGTTGTTCCGAGGAACTACGACCCTAAAGGAGAAGGTTTTTAATAACTTCGCGCTTTCCTACTCCTCCGCTCCTTTGTGAGTTTTTCTTTTAGAGAGCTGCCGTGAAGCTTGTTGATTATTATGTTTAAGTTGTCTTATCTCATTGTCTGTTATTAAAATAAATCTTTGTGAATCAATTGTTGAAAAACCAAAAAAAAA
Source organism: Tanacetum coccineum (assembly GCA_026074375.1). Taxonomy (NCBI): domain Eukaryota; kingdom Viridiplantae; phylum Streptophyta; class Magnoliopsida; order Asterales; family Asteraceae; genus Tanacetum; species Tanacetum coccineum. Next base: position 16,628 of record BQNB010005778.1, on the reverse strand, counting down.
AAAACCAAAAAAATTTAATTAGTATAATTTCTCTTTTTATATTTCTTTTTAGTGCATGAGCACTCGATCTTCGACAAGGAATCTTTTTCCACCTCTCGAAGATCCCGAACGTACAATTCGAAGAAGACCTCGCGTTGATCCTAATTCTTTGAACGATTTTGAAGAAATCAACATGGCCGCTAATGGAAACGGTGATGACGGACTACCTCCTGCGGGAGGTGGTTTACTAGTTCCCGACCTCCGAACGATGGAGGAGTTGTGCCAACCAACTTTGAATGGTCGGGGTTGACCAATTGCCCCGATTGCAATTCAGGCAACTAATTTTGGACTTAAGAATGACATGATTCAACAAGTTTAAAATTCGTGTCCATTTCGTGGACCGGGTGATGATGCCAACAAGAATCTTGACAAGTTTTTGCATGTCACCCAAAGTATGAAAGTGAATGGGGTCTCCGATGACGCCCTTCGTCTATATCTCTTCCCTTACTCCTTGCAACATCGTGCCGCCGAATGGTTTGATCGTTTTCCAAGGAATTCTATCACCACCTTTGACCAAATGGCAAAAATATTTCTCGGAAAATACTTCCCACCCTCTATGGTGACCAAGTTGAGAAATGATATTACGAATTTCCGTCAAGAACACGATGAATCGTTATTCGAAGCATGGGAACGTTACAAGCTTTCAACTGATCGATGTCCTAACCACAACATGTTACCCGTGACTCAAATAGATACTTTCTATAACGGGTTAACATTAAGGCATCGTGATACTATCAACGCTGCTGCCGGTGGTACTTTTATGAAAAGACGACCCGAAGAGTGCTATGATCTCATCGAGAATATGACCGCTCACCACAATGATTGGGACACTTCAGCCCAACGGAGTGAGTCATCTAGTTCTATCACTTCTTCTAATCCGGAAATAGCAGCCCTTAAGCTTGAAATGGCGGAAATCAACAAGAACTTAATGAAAATGCTTCAAACAAACCAACAAGTTAATTCCGTAACACCGAGTTGCGAAACTTGTGGTGGTCCTCATTCTTACATTAATTGTCCAGCCACCGTTGGCCAAACTCAGAACGTATATGCTGCGGGAGCCTACAATCAAGGTGGTAATACTTACCAACCTCAAGGTAACCGTAATTTGCTTAGCTATCGTTCGGACAATTATCTCGGACCACCAGGGTTTAATGTGAATCAAAATCAAAATCGAAACAATCAAAATCAGAATCAGAATAGGAATCAAGGAAACAACCAAGGTCGAAACCAATTTTTCCAAGGAGCTAATCATGTTCAAAACCCAACTCCGGCTTATCAAGCACCGGCTTATCAAGCCCCGCCTTACCAAGCTCCAGTTCATCAAGCTCTGATTCCTCAACCGCAAGTTGTAACGAATGCCGAATTCTCGAGCTACATGAAGGCAAATGATGCCATTTTGAAAAACATGCAAACCAACATGACTACATTGACCAGTTCTACTAATGATCTTAAGAATATGTTGGGAGCAATTCACGAAAAATGAATACCGCTTTACTCGGGTTCGCGGAAACTCTTTAAGTAACACCTTTACGCTAACCGGGGAAGATTTGAAAGGTATCACCACCCGAAGTGGTGTTGCTTATAAGGGACCTACGATTCCCACTACTTCTTCTTCTCCTAAAGTAGTGGAACGTAAAACCGAGGTGACAAAGGACACGGTGCCTCCTACTAATAACGGAAGTACCAAAGACGTCCAACCTCCGGTTGTCCAAGTTGAAACTCAAGTACCAAATTCTAAGCCTGTTGTTGCTCCCGTTGTTGAGCCCGTTGAAGCTCCCGTTAGTGCTCTGAAGCCTAACCCAAAACCGTCAATTCCATATCCTTCTAGACTTAATGATCAAAAGCTCCGCGAAAAAGCTATCAACCAAATGGAGAAATTTTTCCAAATCTTCCAAGATTTGCATTTCGACATTAGCTTCGCGGATGCTCTCATTCTCATGCCCAAATTTGCTTCAACAATTAAGAGTTTGTTAAGCAATAAAGAAAAATTGTTTGAATTGGCAAGAACTCCGTTGAATGAGCATTGTTCGGCGGTTCTCCTCAAAAAGTTACTCGAAAAACTTGGAGACCCCGACTAAGTTTATCATCCCGTGTGGATTCCCGCGATATGGATGTTGCCTTAGCCTTCAGGCGATTTGGCGATAGCAATAATCTATGCCTCTTTTCGATGTGGAAAAAAGCTTTTCCTTCAGAACTTACTCCACTTGTATGGACTCTCGAACTTGCGGGATCGGTCAATTTCTCGGACCTGATCGGTTTAGCCGAAAGATGTTTCTAAAGTGGGAAGTATACATTTCCGGGCGACTTTGTAGTCGTTGACTTTGATGTCGATCCCCGAGTTCCTCTTAATTATCCGGAGATCCTTTTTACAGGACCCGGGACGTGCTTTGATTGATGTTTCGCGGATAAGATAACAACTCTTCGTGTTGGACAATAAGCCATAACATTCATCTTGATCAACTTAGAGTGTAACTCCTCTAATTATGATGAATCTATCGGATAATGAATCGACGACATTGCCCGTCTGCTTGTGAGGATTATTCTCAAGAAGTTCTTAGATTTTCCGTGGGTGGCAATCCCACTCTCAACTACGGAACCATTTGTTTCTACCTTACTCCATCTCACTACCTTCCGTCGGGGATTAGTGAGTGATTTTCTTCTCGCGGAAACCAATGTTTCTAGCTATTGAAGGATGAGCCTATTTTCATCAGAAATTGATGACTTTACTATGATTCAAGGGGAAAAAGGGAGACATTCTTCTTCATGCAGAATTTCTTAATGATGATCTCATCAACCACCTCTCCCTCCACAAGAACTAAAAGTTGTTGAACCCTAAAATAAAAATGAAAAAAATCTTCTATTGATGAACACCCTGAGGTTGAAATAAGGACTATAAGCTCATATTGAAAAAAAGCATCTTTTGAGGGTATCAACAAACATTACCGTAATAATGCTAAAAGACTTGAAAGTGAGGAGAAGAAGCTGCTCTCATAAAGGTTTTGAAGTCACACAAGCGAGCTCTCGCTTGGCAACTCTCCGACATTAAGGGTATTAACCCGGAATTTTGTACACACAAGATTCTAATGGAAGATGACTTCAAACCGGCGGTCCAGCACCAAAGAAGGGTCAATCCTAAAATCCACGAGGTGATCAAAAAGGAGGTTCTTAAACTCCTTGATGCCGGATTGATTTACCCTATCTTGGATAGTCCTTGGGTAAGCCCCGTGCATTATGTATCGAAAAAGGGTGGCTTTACCGTTGTTAAAAATGATGAAAACGAGTTAATCCCTACTCGATTGGTTACGGGATGACGTGTATGCATTGACTACCAAAAGTTAAATGACGCCACCTGTAAAGACCACTTTTCATTACCGTTTATGGACCAAATGCTTGAGAGACTAGCGGGAAACGAATACTATTGTTTTCTTGATGGTTTCTCGGGTTACTTTCAAATTCCCATCGACCCTCAAGATCAAGAAAAGACCACATTCACGTGTCCTTATGGAACGTTTGCCTACCGTGGCATGCCTTTCGGTTTATGCAATGCACCAGACACTTTCCAAAGGTGTATGATGGCTATCTTTCACGATATGATCAAAAAAATAATGGAAGTCTTTATGGACGACTTCTCGGTCTTTGGGAATTCATTCGAAACTTGCCTCTCCCATTTGGACAAGATGCTTAAACGGTGTGAAGACACCAATCTTTGTCTAAATTGGGAAAAGAGTCACTTTATGGTCAAGGAAGGAATTGTCCTTGGCCATAAGATTTCCAAGAACGGGATTGAGGTTGATAAGGCTAAAGTTGATGTTATTGCTAAGCTACCTCATCCCACCACCGTCAAAGGAATTCGGAGTTTTCTTGGTCACGCCGGGTTTTATCGTAGATTTATTCAAGATTTCTCGAAAATAGCCCGGCCGATGACCCGTCTTCTTGAAAAAGATACTCCGTTCTTCTTCTCTAAAGAGTGTATTGAAGCTTTTCCAACAGTTAAGAAAAAATTAACCAAAGCACCAATATTAGTTGCCCCTGATTGGGACTTACCTTTTGATCTCATGTGTGACGCGAGTGATTTTGCAATAGGTGCGGTCTTGGGGCAACGTAAAACAAAACATTTCCAGCCTATACACTATGCAAGTAAGACCATGACGGATGCTCAAGCACATTACACTACGACGGAAAAAGAATTATTAGCCGTGGTGTATGCTTTCGAAAAATTCCGATCCTATTTAGTCTTGTCAAAAAGCATAGTGTATACGGATCATTCGGCTCTAAAATATCTTTTTGCAAAACAAGATGCAAAGCCGAGATTGCTCCGGTGGGTTCTCTTGCTTCAAGAATTTGATATCATCATCCGTGATAAAAAAAAGGAGCCGAGAACCTCGCCGCCGACCATTTGTCCCGATTAGAGAATCCTCACCAAAGTGTGCTCGATAAAAAGGAAATAAATGAAACGTTTCCACTCGAAACACTTAGTATGGTATCTTTTCGTGGTGATTCTAGTACCTCATGGTTTGCCAATTTTGCTAATTACCATGTAGGGAACTTTTTGTTAAAGGGATGTTGTCCCAACAAAAGAACAAATTCTTCAAAGACCCAAAGCATTACTTTTGGGACGACCTCTTTTTGTTTAAAATTTGTGCAGATCAAGTCATCCGACGGTGTGTTCACGGCCAAGAAGCCATTGATATTCTTAAGGCTTACCACAATGGACCCATCGGGAGACATCATGGCCCGAACTACACCGCCAAAAAGATGTTTGACTCCGGTTTCTATTGGCCCACAATTTATCGTGATGCCCATGTGTTAGGATTTCATTTTATGTGACGACATTACAGAATTACCATAGATTATCATAGTCACATACGCAGGGACTAGATTAGGCAAGATTGCATAGTTTAGTAGTGTATGGACTATATATACCCGTCCAAGGCTTCCATGGAGGGGTTGAGACTTGTAATACTTTCATTTTTCACTTATTACACACATACTTTCTCTCTCTAGAGAAGTGTGCTTTTTGTTACATTCTTTCCCTCTACTCACTCTCTCTAAAATCATGACTATCATATGGTTTGATTTACCAAGACCACCGGATCTATGATTCTTTGTTTCTAACAATTGGTATCAGAGCCTCGGTTGTGATCTCGGGTCGGGTTGATTTTTAGTCCGGTTTTGTTGGTCTTGAATCTGTTACAAACATATTTTTGTCCCGTTTATAAATCTGTCATAGGTTGTGTCTCGACATGTTAATTGTGTGTTGTTGTGTGGATCTGGTTCATTACAGCTTATTTTTGGCTTTTTGGTAAGTTCTTTTTGTCTCTTTGTTTTCCTAAACTCATCCAAAAAAACGGGTCCCTTTTAACAGATCTGTTGTTGTTGGGTTTGCTTATCTCAAGTTAGCTTATACATGCTTGTTTACATTTGATTTTAAGATCTAGTTCAAGTGCTTTTCTTAGAAGCTCATTACTTCTGGGCTTTTGATGTTCTTCATGGTGATTTGAAGACAAGAAAAATCAGATCTACATTTCTGGCATAAAGGATAATTTTTTTTGTGTTTTTTTTTTGCTAAAAGACAAAAATAGTACATGTTGCTATTTGGCAGGTTGTCGATTGCGTTTTGTCAGACAGCATTGCGTTTTGACATGTTTAATTACGTTTTGGGTGTTGCGACTTGCCTACTGAAGACCTATTATCAAGAAAATAGAAACGTTATGCTGCCCAAATCTCAAGAAACATTGCAATTTGTCTCAAGTTCAAGCCTGCGTTTTGTCTTGGAAATCTTGCGGTTTGCCCCCAAGACTCAAACATTGTCAGCTCGGTATTTACCGAGTTGACCCGAGTCAACTCACTGAGTCACTCACAAAGTTTAATGAGTCAAAGATCTTAGACAGAAAGGAATAATTAGAACATCAATTTCAACTATAATAACTTCCAACAACAACAGCCACAATCTTCGTCACAAACAAATACAACAACAATATCCAACAAATCCACTATCCTAACTTATCCCATCATCACATTCAACAAATCTACACAAACAAATCCATCAAAGACTCCTAATCCCTTCCACACAAACAAATCCATCAAAGACTTCTAATCCATTCCACATCACAACTCAACTCGAAACATAAATGCAAAATAAAAGATCTCAGATTGTTCAACCTGGTAACCAATCTTCTAAAGATTTTTCTTTAGGTATGAACCATTTTCGTCATAGATCTATGTGAAACACATACGAAAAGAAAAGAATGACATATAACGATTCTGTTATATTCATTTCTTTATTTTGATTGAGACAATATCGCACAAAAGGAAAAAGATTACAATTCTCTATGATATTCGAAGATAAAGAAAGATTTGTAACAAATCTGTTATAATCGTTCTTAGTTTCGATTGACACACTAAAACATAATTACACCTACCCGAGACCCCAATTAGGGATCTTGATGTCATGTTCTTTTATACCTCGAATAATCCATTGAAGACAAGAAGGTCCTTGGTTCGGTTATTATTGGCAGAAATCAAAAGGGGTATTTGTTTGGTGTTCATTTGGTGTTACACTAGCAGATTCGATTCTTGTTTCAAGTACTTGGTATCTAAACTACTTGGTGTCTAAACACTTGGATGAAGGAACGAAGCAAGTAGTATAAGGTTTTTGAGTTGTTGTGGTTAAATTGAATAGATTCATGCTTTGTTTATTGAACTGAGATTGAATTGATATGAGTTTAGTGGGTGAATATCATTTGTTGAGAGACAAGGGAGAGACAGAGATGGGGGCGAGTAATAAAGATGATTAGGGTTAGGGTATGTGCAAATTTAAGGATTAAGTATGGTATTTATATCCCTAAAAGTGTCATTTGGTTTGGGTTATGTTTTTGAGTGGACAGTGTAATTGATTGGGCCGAGGGGTATTATTATATGTTAATACACACATGGGCCGCGTAATGGTAAAATTTGTGGGCCGAGTATGATGATAATTATGGGCTAGATAAATCTTTCTTGTAGGCTGAAAATTTAACCAATGATATACATGAACTTCTTTTATGAGTTTGTTAGTGTGGACTTACTTTTATACCTCAAGTGATAAATGGTTATATTTAGAACCCAAAGTGACAAAGTGACAATGTGATGAGACCGGGATCAATATTTTAATGAATCATGGAGCTAAAAATTTTAATGGCTAGACTTGACATTATTTTTTCTAAGTAACTACGAAGTTAATTGGGTATCACTTATTTGATATTGAAGTTGGATTTCTGGAAGGCGTGTTCTTGTTTTATCTTGAAGTTGGGGTTGGTTGGATGCATGACTTTCAATGATAACTTGCTCGAGCTTAAGATTTAAGTTGAAGACTTGGTTTATCTAGTTTCCAGAAGTCGGGGTGGATGGTTGAAGACCTGGATAACTATCACTAAAAGGAGTTACGTTGTAGTACTCAGTGTCACACGCTGAAGACGATGTGGATAATCACAAGAGGTGATGAAAGTCTCATGCCTCTTAGGTGAGAGTATAGAGTAATTAGAGATTTGCTTGGAGCACAAATTCTCTACACCGTTCTTCCAACATTAGTGCAAGCTTAAGTCACAAGAACGGGGAATTCTACTTCAGTTTCAAGTTTGGTATATCGGGTTTACTCCATCAGTGGTCACTTCAAATAGCCTACAAAGGGGTTGGTAAAGATAGTCAGAGAGAGTTTATGAGTAGAGATTTGATCAGCAGTTGATTCTCACGGGATACATTTGAGCTAATTTCATTCTTCTCATAAGATTTCAAGTATATGTGCGTACAATGTTTTGCTGATTCTGAGGTATCAAAACCAGCAAGGGGGAAGGAGACATACATCTGAACGCACAACGAGTACACGTGACAAACTTCATACCTTCTTCTTATTTAAGGTCATTCCGAGAAGACAAACGTCATGACCGCAGAGAAAATCACAGTGTTGTTATCGTGGCTTTTGGTGTAATTATTCCAATACGTAGGGGATAGAGATGTAAGAAAACGGTTCTATATGATAAAAGAGGTTACACAATTGTATGATGATTCCTCCAGTTAGTCAATATCCTACACGAAGAAATGTGTTCATCCGGGACATACTTGATTTTATGGTACATTTTTGGTGTTGTCATTTCGACTACATCCGGTACCTAGTTGTTTTTATGGTACTGTCTTGGTATTATCATTTCGACTACATACGGGATAAATTGCTTTCACTCGGGACTTAGTTGACTTTGGTGAAACAATTTAAATGTGCTCATTCAGGACTTACTCAATTTTTACGGTATTGTTTTGGTGTTATCCTTTTGACTACATCCGGTACTTAGTTGTTTTTATGGTATCGTCTTGGTGTTATCATTTCGACTACATACGGGATTAGTTGCTTACACTCGGGGCTTAGTTGACTTTGGTGTAGCAATTCTCATCTGCAATTTCTTGAAGGGAGAAAAGTGCATATTCGGGTCTTAATTGATTTTGATGTTACGTTTTCGACTTTATTGATGGGATTGAGTGTTCTTCGGGTTTTTTAATCTTCATATAATGAGACTGATTGCATCACTTCAACTACATGGGGGAAGTGATCTCTTGACACTTTTGGTATGCATTACTTCAGCTTCCAGTGGGAAGAAAAGTGAGAAGAATTATACAAGTGTGAGAAGATACGTTGCTGATCTATTTGATGGTCCCCCGAACGGATAATCACTATGCTTATTCTTAAAAGGAGCAGCAATATTTGATGTGGTTTGCTACTTATTCTGATGTGCACTTAATCATTCTAAGCTTGCAAGAAAGCTGTGAAACTGCTCAAAAAGAAGATTGTCAGTTTGGGGGGAAGCTATCAAAGCTTCAAAATGAGGAGGCTCAAGATGAGACAAATATTCAGGAGCCTCGAAAGCTTTGGTGGTGAAAGTTTAAGAGATGTTGACTACATACTTCTACAAATAACATAATGATATCTTCATTCCGATATTCAGGTCAACACCATCTTAAATTTGTATAATATATCTTATACATTATTAAGTAGTGTATCTTTAGGTGTTATGTGTCAGTGTATAGATTTTTCATGAGTTTTTCGTTAAACTCAAAATCCTTCAAAATTCTTATACCTGACACTAACATATTCCCTCAGTAATTTGAGGGGGAGCATTAATATGTTCCAATATCGGCTTGTATTTAATCAGACTACATTTTCTCCCAAATTTTCTAACATATTCAAATCAATTGAGATCCTAAATCTCAAAGGGTTTGAAATTTTTGATCAGGGGAGAGAATGTGATTTAAACATTAAATCTGATAAAATGTGATCTATTAAGACTCAAGCAGGTACCCCTCCCTCCATGTGCCAAACAATTTCGAATATCGACGCACATGTTGAGGGGAAGCAGTTTCATGAATCAAAACAATCGAGGTACTAATGCTTTGATGTTTACATTGCTCGTACCTTGATTGATTTTCAAATGGTTTTATGGCGAAGAGAACAGTACCAAAAGACCGACCCTGTATATACTTTATCAGAGTTATAAGGATGGTATGGTTAGGTACATGTTCCCATGATCCCGCCAGAGCCGGAGGGATCTACCCAAGGACAATCCACTAGTTAGTGTAGAAGTCCTTAGGTATGATTACAAAAGGAGTAATGTGAGAATAAAGGAATAGTGCGGACTGAGATGGAGCTAGTACTGGAACATACCCAATAAGGTACCAGTAATGAAGTCTCGGTAAGCACTGAAGGGGTTGAAGAATAAAAAAGAAATGTTAAGATAAAGGGTGAAAAGAAAGCAACACTCCTTTAACATTAGGCAGAGACCGGGTCAATACATATGCTGTTAGAATCACATGGTTGATTGCTGACATTGAAGACAAGTATCATGGACCCAGTGATACGCTGCACAACCCTCCCCAGCCACTCAAGATCCCTCAAAGGATTCTTGTTTCATTTCTCACGGAGATCAATACATTTCTATCGTCTCTCTCACTCCGAGTTAGACGATATTGAAAAGGTGGCAGTCTGCTCCAGCCTCCGACTACTAAAAACCAAAAATGCACTATTGAGTCTAGAGCCATGAGATCATCCATAAATCTCGTTAGGACACTAATACAAACTATGCTTGTTCATCACACACTGTGACAACAAGTAAAGATCTTAAGAGTCCTACGCATTATCCTCGTGGTATTGCCAGAACATCCGAGTGATACGAAAGTACTCACAATGAAGATGGAAATCCTTCTAGAGCCAACATCAAACAAGCTCTTGGTAGGTGACATGTGAGATCCATTATGGATTAAACTTGTGACAAATGGAAAGCAACGATGGTGCGATTCTTTATGAATCAAACTTGTTCCAGGCAGTGAATTGACGAGTAGTTTTTGAAAAACCATTCGATGTGCTCAACAACTTTTCATCAGAAACACTTTTGTTTTAAAATATATACACAGTCAGTGTGCTTGAAAAACCATTCGATGTGCTCAACAACTGAATTTTCAAGCACACTGACTGTGTATATATTTTAAAACAAAAGTGTTTCTGATGAAAATTGATTCTTATATTATTAAACCTTTGATGTGTCACAAAAACTCTTTCTTGAGTGACACGTGACTGATTTTCAAATCAATTTCTCATTAATCAGTGGGTTTTAATCCACTGGTTCACTCATTCCGTGCTTTGTCTACTTTGAGACGCTCCGGGTTGAGAACGGCTAGCGCAGCTGCGAAACCTTGTCAAAGAGATTCTTCAGAAGTCTACCTGATCACAGGCAGTATTTATACTGATTAACTGGGAACCGTGGTTCTTGCAACCTTATTCAACGAAAGTGAACAAAGACACCTTCGTTTATTTATCACTAACGTATACTTACAGATATCTCGATGGTTACAGTTGCTGGCCAGAAACACGTCAATTCACAACCCCATGCTCACACTTCATATTCCTAATTAAAGATACCTTGATAGCTGAAAGACACACATCACAGCTTTCGCAACTTTGATGCTTGCTATCATGATCCATAAAAGTGTAAGCATGCCGGTCCGATGGTCACAATATCACATGGAGGCAATACTACACAACAAGGATGATAAAGAGAATTACTGTGGATGATGATCTCAATGAAAGCTCAAAGATCACATACAAAGACAAGCTCGATGGAATAATGCTAAAAGATCACCACTCAAAGTACAAGATATATTAATGATGAATATGTGGCATGAATTAGGGGGAAGCTAATTCAGAAGCTTCTCCTTAACCAAAAGTGTATGAGTTACTTAGTTCGTGCCTATTACAGTATTTCTCCTACAAGGTACTATAAAGATGATTCATGGTGAAGTGCAGACTTGAAGTCAAATGAAAAACAGATTCTAAAAAACTTCGACATGACCAGAAGTGCAGGAAAATGAAGTTTTCAAGATACACAGCTAATTCAGAAACTTCGAGATAACAAGAAGTATATGAAGAAAGTTGAGCCTTCAAGCAAATCAAAGACCATTGAAGACATCATCAGCATTGGAAGCTTCGTGGAAGCTATTGTTCTTACATTATGTACTTGTTAGGAAAATATTGTAAGTAATTCCGTATATCATCCCATGGGGGAAGATTGTTAGGATTTCATTTTATGTGACGACATTACGGAATTACCATAGATTATCATAGTCACATACGCAGGGACTAGATTAGGCAAGATTGCATAGTTTAGTAGTGTATGGACTATATATACCCCTCTAAGGCTTCTATGGAGGGGTTGAGACTTGTAATACTTTCATTTTTCACTTATTACACACACATTTTCTCTCTCTAGAGAAGTGTGCTTTTTGTTACATTCTCTCCCTCTACTCTCCCTCTCTAAAATCATGACTATCATATGGTTTGATTCACCAAGACCACCAGATCTATGATTCGTTGTTTCTAACACCATGACTTGGTCAAATCTTGTGACTCTTGTCAACGTCACGGGAAAATCTCTCAAAAAGATGAAATGCCTCAAAATGCCATCCAAGTTTGCGAGATTTTTGACGTTTGGGGTATCGATTTTATAGGGCTGTTCCCGTCTTCACGGGGGAACAAGTACATACTCGTGGCGGTCGATTACTTGTCAAAATAGGTTGAAGCAAAAGCGCTCCCCACCAACAACGCCCGAGTTGTTGTTAAAATTTTAAAATCTCTCTTTGCACAGTTTGGAACTCCCCGCGCTATCATTAGCGATCGTAGTACGCACTTTTGCAATGACCAATTCGCAAAGGTCCTGCTTAAGTATGGTGTCACCCACCGACTTGCTACCGCGTATCACCCACAAACTAGTGGGCAAGTGGAAGTCTCCAACCGTGGTTTGAAAAGAATCTTAGAAAGGACCGTAGGCAAGAACCGTGCCTCTTGGTCGGATAAATTAGATGACGCACTATGGGCCTTTCGTATAGTTTTCAAAACACCCATCGGGTGTACTCCTTACAAGCTCGTGTACGGAAAGGCATGTCATCTACCGATCGAGCTCGAGCACAAAGCCTATTGGGCCTTGAAGCATGCAAACTTTGACCTTAAGTCCGCGGGTGATCACCGGAAAGTTCAACTCAATGAATTAAATGAACTTTGTGATCAAGCCTACGAGAACTCTTTTGTTGGAAACACAAAAAGTGTCGGTCACTTCCAAGTTGTAACAGGTCTTAGCTCGTAGTTAGTATAATGATTAAATTAGTAATCGTGCTCGGATGATCAGGAGTTCTTGCCGTTAAGCGTTATTCGTTATACATCATCTTAAACGACGACTATAGAAAGGTTGTCTCTAGAACCGTTGAGATTCATTTTCAACTTGATTGATTCCCTTTATAATTATATAATTAATATCTTATTATATACGTACTTACTTAGAACTTACTTTACTCGTTTTGAATAAATATTTTATAACTTGGGGTGAGAAACACTGCTTGTTTTTAAAACTGGACACAAGTACTATACGTGAGATTTCCTTATTTACGTGTTGCCTAAGTAGCATTTAGACCACTATTGCTCGAACTATCTTAAACTGTCAATTTCTTGACCGGAGGACCAGTTGAGGGAGCACGAGTGAATACATAGATCTATTGGGACTAATTATCCCTATCTGGGTGAGTAGCGCTCACTACCCGCGGGGCTCCCGATAAACGGATATATGTCATGTCGTACAGGTTAGGTTGTCTTTGGTCGGACACCTGGAAGGGCAAACAAATATTTATAGCAATGTACATGCTATCCTGCGTAATTAGCTTCGGTGTCATGAGCTTAGTGCAACGTAAATACTTTTTATGTGAAGTTGTATCTGTTATAACTGTCGCATATGTTTTGATATCTTATGGTCCACTATAACAATACATCGTTTGAACTAAACCTATGAATTCACTCAACTTTATGTTGACGTTTTAAGCATGTTTTTCTCAGGTGCTTAGCATGGATGATGTTGATTGACTTATGTGAAGTCTATTTGCCTGTACCGGTTTACCAGAGATTTATCTATGTCTTTAAATACCGTTGTTGAACTTATTTAAGCTTCCGCATTTTAACTTTGAATCTTTTGAATTTAATCGATGTAAAACTTATTATTATTATTTTAAAACTTTGCAACGGTGTTTACTTTTCAAAACGTACCCCTAGAGGTCGTTCTTTATGCTTTGTACTTGAGATGCGCAATCAAGTCACGCCTCCGGACACGTGTTCCGTCCAGGCCCCATCTGGGGGTGTGACAATATAAATGTAAAACTTGATAATAAATAGTACCTAAACTACAAAGACACATCAAGTTTTTGGTGCCGCTGCCGGGGAGTTAAGTTGTTTAATCTTTATTTTTATTAGTATTTTAGTTTTAACTTGGAGTAGCATAATTTAGATAAGTTTAAACTTATGTGTTTTTAATTGTTTTTGTTTGTTTGTGTGTTTGATTTCTGCATTGTATATTTTTCATATTGTGTGTTTGTATGCTTTTCTGCATTATTACGGTTCACTGTAACTTTCTAAGTCGAATACTGAATACGGCGTATTCAACTTCTTGGATACGGCGTATAATTTTTTTTTCTAAACAAATACAGCATATCATCAATACGGCGTATTCAGTTTACTGAATACGAGGTATTAGGGTATTTGACTATTTTCTTTACTAGCTGATTTGTAACACCCGCAAAATCACAACAACGCAGCGGAATACCACTTGGGGTGCTACTTCATAGTTCATACACACAAGTTACAGAAAATGACCTGAAAAGAGACGTTTAATAAAATGTCACATTCGATTTTAAATATAAAATCAAAGTAATTTAGGTCCCATTTCCCATATACCCAATTAATTTCCTTTTTGTAACCAAAAGTTACAAAGGTGTATTGTAAAACATGAAATCGTTTGTATATCTTAAAGAAAATGATTATCGAATGTGAAGAAAAAAAAACGAAATAAGTCTTTAAATTTGATTATTCCGCGCATCAAATTGCTTCCCAATGCTTCAACTAGCAAAATAATTACTCTGAGAACATATACATGAATTACGTCAACAATAATGTTGATGTTATTCATTAGGTTTGAAGTTTAAAAGCTTTTTTTCTATTTATTATTTTTTAGTGGTGTTGAAATAATTCAAGTAATATTTCTGAAAGAAAAGAATCGTTACAACATTTAAAAGTATTAGTTCTGAAATTCAAGCAGTGATTCAATAAATCAAGTAATGTTTAGCAGTGGACCACAAAAGACTTAAGATCAGCCAAAACGACAGTATTTCTGAGATAATTAACATTACGCATCATCATATTGAGCTTCATCCAATGACACCGAAAACACTTGACGGTAACGATAATCATTTGCCATTCTCGTTTGCCCCGGGTACTAGTATTATTGCCTTATACCTAGGATTCTCAATACAAATTGTCTGTTGATAGGTGGGGTGCTCGAAAGGATTCGATTCATACCCCCGGACAAGGTTGTCAAACCCAATAGATCTATTAATTGTACTAGTGTTCATCCCGCGGGTAATTAACGGTTCATGAATTTAGGGACTTTGGCAATAGCGACTCATGCAGATAATTCCATAAGCGGGTCAGGCATACCCTTCAAGCACTTGTGTCCCATTAAAACAAATAATGTGTTTAAAACTCACGATTTCATATATAGATATTCAATAATCTCAAATCGTGTAGTAAGTAAATCAAGCTTTAGTAAGTTCATAAGTAAACAACCATGTATCACACATGTTTTAGAAGTCATGTAGTAAGCAAGTAAAAGCTTTAGTGAATATATTCATGTAACGCTTGGGTAGTAGAAATAAATGAGTTGGCTTAGTAAAACGAGCATCCCGAAAACAGTTTATGAAAACCATTAAAAGTGAAAAGATGGGGCTATGAACTCACCGAGACGCAATGAAGTATCAAACGACAAATTCAACAAGGAGAGAACGGCTACAACGTCCCACCCGCGACCTATAGTAATGGTGCGCGTATAAGAATATATTTATAAGAAAAATGCATAAAATGCATAAGTAGGTAAAATATATATATCGACATGTATGTAATCTTATACCATAGAATCCATGTGTGCGCCTCAACTTCTTAGTAATACATTCCAGGTTTTTCCGAATTTGACCTATTTTCCTAGTCACTTGACAACGCCTAAAGAAATACCAAATGACCACAACGGTCTCCCATCTTCCATTCCTAGACTCTTATAGGCATTGACAAGTTACTGCATTTTTCCCAGTTTCCTAATAAAATTCCTGGTATGTCGAATTATTTTTTTATAAATTTCACAACGCAATCTTGACCGAAACATCAAGGTCTGCTGGAACCTTTCCAAAGTTTGGCATGAGCAGACCCCTTTAAACTATACAGAAAATTCTGGAAAAATTCAAGAAAATCATACACATTATGAAGATGCTACTGTGCGAATTTCGCAGAAAAATATTAAGTTTTGATATGCCTGCTCACTACATGTTTGGAGTCTAAATTCTGAACCAGAATTGCAGTTTTGATAACACATCTTGTAAATTCAATTTGGCTAACTTATATTTACTGAAAATCCGCGAGGCCTCCTTCGTTGGAAATTAGACTCGCCGAACTTAGTTTTAGAATCAAGAAGACCTACAAAAGCTTTTCGGGAGATTAAATTATGACACGCGCAAGATGACCCACAATTCTGCACAAAACTAACTAGTGCAGAATTTGACACAACTCGAATCCAAACTTCCGACGGACATGAAAAAATCATTTTTCAGAGTTATCGGACGTATCATATATCAAAACGAAGCTACAGACGATACCTAACATAATTTTAAGTGAAAATTCAGTTTACAACATTTTTATTTTGCCAAACTAACCACCTAGTTTTCTACCCAAGTTTATACTTCATTTTAACCTATTCCGACTAATATATATATATATATATATATATATATATATATATATATATGACCCATTTAAAAGAATCAATACATTTAGACGCGAACAAAAGTGAAAGACTAACTTACTAATAGTAATTTCAGTTTTAGTTAGTATATTTTACGCCTAATCATTTGTTAAAATACAATTTGACCATTAAACGAATTTCGCCAAGTTTAACTTTTTATTATACGTTTTTCTTAAATCTGACCCGTCCAAA